>OMMV01191467.1:0-12835 GCA_900302635.1 Chatrabus melanurus
GAGACATCAGGGCCCGAGACGCGTAAACCCGAGACATCAGGGCCCGAGACGCCTAAACCCGAGACGTCAGAGCCTGAGACACCAGGGCCCGAGACATCAGGGCCTGAGACACCTAAACCTGAGACATCAGGGCCCGAGACACCTAGACCTGAGACATCAGGGCCTGAGACACCTAAGCCCGAGACATCAGGGCCCAAGACACCTAAACCCGAGTCGTCAGGGCCCGAGACATCAGGGCCCGAGACGCGTAAACCCGAGACATCAGGGCCCGAGACGCCTAAACCCGAGACGTCAGAGCCTGAGACACCAGGGCCCGAGACATCAGGGCCTGAGACACCTAAACCCGAGACATCAGGGCTTGAGACACCTAAACCTGAGACACCTAGACCTGAGACATCAGGGCTTGAGACACCTAAACCTGAGACATCAGGGCCCGAGACACCTAAACCCGAGACATCAGGGCCCGAGACACCTAAACCTGAGACATCAGGGCCCGAGACACCTAGACTCGAGATATCAGGGCCTGTATTTATTCAGTGAATTTATTCAGAAACAAACTCAGGAAAGGATTTTAAAATAAAGCTATTTGCTTGTTTCACAGTGAAGAGTAGAATTATATCAGTTTGTGGAAACCAAACTATAGTCAGGATATAGAACTTAACTATAAACTAAATTAAGAAACGTTCTAAGAAAAAGCTGATTGTTTGCGACAGTGATAAAGAACGGAACAGTTTCGCTCTTTCATGATACAAATTCTTATGAAAAGTGTGGGTGGGCAGATACAGATCTCAACTTTAATGATGAAAGACACGACCAGTTTTCATTTTATTTAGGAACTAAAATGCCAACGACACTAATTTGCCTGCATCGATGCGTTCGAAGGAAAACCGCCACATGTGTTGATAACAGATCGTAAGAGATCAATAAGAGTACGAGCTGCTGGTTTGATCTGATGAAAGATTCTCACCAAATTAAAAAAAAATAAAAATAGGCTGAACTTTCCTGTGCCAACACTTGGCACTGTAGTCTGATTATTTCTGAGGTTTAATGGGCTGATTTTTGCTGAGTCATGGATTCTCCTCTCCTATTAAAAAAAAAGGATAATGATTGAATGTTGTTGGGTTACCAACTAACAAAGCGGCACTGGCTGTGGCTCAAATAATTCTGTTTGTTTAACAAACGATAAGAACGCCTTCGCCCTTTAAAGTAGGACACCAAAGAGAGAGAGAGGGAGAGAAAGAGCGAGAGAGCAGCAAACTAAAAATAAGCCTCAGAAATGAAGCAACACAATTAATTAATACAATTAAAAAGGATCAGAGAAAATGTGTGCCGACGTGGGCTGGAAAGGGAATCATCCCAGGACTCAAACTGAGTGCACACAGACTTGCAGCCTAGACTTGAGCCTAGTTTTCTTGTATTACAATCGTTTTCTGTTCCACCATGAAGCTGTGGAACTGGTGATGCAACAGACAAAAGTTGCATTATGCAGTTTCTCCATTTACAGTCACAGAAGCCTATAACTCCTTCAGAGTTGTCTGGGTGTCTTGGTGGCTCCCCTCACTTGTCTCCTTCTTGCACAGTCACTCAGTTTTTTCCCACTCCGGACAGATTTACCATGCAGTTTGCATTTCTTCATGATTGATGGGAATGGACTTGTCTAAAGAACAGCTGGTTGTTTATTGTGGTGGTGAACAGAGGCAGAAATACAAAAAAACCGGTGCTGCTGTCCAAATACTTATGGACCTGACTGGACAGTACAACAGGGAGTTTTCAAGATAATTTTGGGCGTGGAATCCCATGACATTATTTATCCCAATCAGATGTTTGTGAAGCCAGAAGGGAGGAGAATGTTGAAGAACGAGATAAAAGGAAATAGTTCAGAATCTTACAGCGATAGAAGAAAGAAGTGCAAATTTTGAGTCCGATTTATAAGTTGTCGTCGTCTTCCTTGGCCCAAGACTCCCAGCTACGTCTAACGTCTGTGCAAAACCCGACGTCAGAACTGTAAATGAGCTGTGGCGGTAACCTGACACACTTTGGTTCCATTTACACACAAAAAAAAGAAAAACAGAAATCCTGCTCGTTTTTACCACGAGAACGTTGACGTGCATTTTTCCTCGTCAGCAGCTGGCTCACTCCAACGGCCCGTTCTACGTGATGTGAATGTGGCGTGAAGGCCCGTCGTAGATTCTCAGGCCGGAGTCGAATCTGTTGCTCTGGACTTCAGTCTGAACAATAAAAAGAAGCCGGGCTGGTTTAAGAGGCCTTTCAGTTGGCTGGCAGAGTCCGCTGAAGGCTGAATAAATGTGTGACCCAATTCAGGCGAGCGGGACAAAAACGCGACTGTTGCCATGGTAACGTGCTAGACGTGGAGATATGGCAGTGAACTTAAGTGTCGCCCCGTTCCCGGCAACCTTCTGTTAGCGTCTAATTTAACGAGGACGTTCTTTCCTCGGTTCTTCTGAAAAGCTGAAACATTATTTCAGCCAAGAAAATGAATTTCTTGGTTTTTGGGGTGAATTCAGTCCAAATGCTGCAGTTAAAAAGTCTTTCCTGGATCAGAAATGTTTTACACTGGTTGCCCTTCTGGACTCCACTCCACATTAAACGGGTGGTCTTAAACCAAGAACCTTCTGTTTTGGAGGCAAGTGAACTCACCACTTGGGCGCTGAGCTGCGAGAGAAGAAATGTAACTGATGTAAAATACTGGAGAACAAGATCACTTTTGTACAACTTCATTCATTCATTCATTCATATATTTTCTGCCGCTTATCCGGGTCCGGGTCGTGATGGCAGCAGCCCAAGCAGCTCAGCCCACACTTCCCTATTATTGGCCAAGAACTCTAACTCTTCCTGGGGGATCCTGAGGCATTTCCAAATCAGCTGGGAAATATAATCCCTCCAGCATGTCCTGGGTCTTCCCCAGAGACTCCTCCCAGTTGGACGTGCCTGGAAGACCTCCCAAGGGAGACGACCAGGTGACATCCTCACCAGATGCCGGAACCACCTCAACCAACACGAAGAAGCAGCGGCTCTACTCCGAGTCCCTCCCGGATAGTCAAGCTTCTCACCCTGTCCCTGAGTGTGAGCCCAGACACCCGACGGAGGAACCTCATGTCCGCCGCTTGTATCTGCCACCTTGTTCTTTCGGGCACTACCCAAAGCTCATGACCATAGGTGAGGATAGGAGCGTCAATCGAGAGCCTCGCCTTCCGACTTAGTCCTATCTTCACCACGACAGCCCGGTACAGCATCCGCAACTATTTTTAAAGTTGTACAGTGTACAACTTTCGCTCATATTTGACTAACACAATGCAGGAGAGAAATGCCCCCCCTTAAAAACTTCCTGAAGTGGAAATTCGTGCACATCAACAGGAAACAGGAAGTTAGGCTTTAAATGAACTCAAACTCTCTTTTCCGAACATTAAAACTGTGTGGTGCAGATATGAACATGTTCTTGCATTTTATGATTTCTTACAAAATGGTAATTTTATTAAATTTCTACAGGGACTATTGCTGACGAATGTTAAATGGAACGTTTTAGCAGCTGCACAGCAACTTTGTTGCACTTAATGTGCAATGACAAAGACATTCGTTTAACATGGGGGTGTCGTTGCACGCCGACAAACACACGGCCCTTGACGGCTCTTTGTCCAGGTTCAACGGCAGGGAGTCCCGGACAATTGGGGTTCGAAGATCTGCTGCAGCCTTCTTCCGCTTTCACAGCCGTCGGTTGTCCCCGATGGATTCCATCTCTTCCGCCTGATCCACCGTTGAGGACTTAATTCACCAGAACCCCTTTTGCCGATGTGTTTTCAGGGTTCCTATTGAGCCTTCACAGCTACCGTAGCGACCCCATCCGATCCCACTGTACTTCACCCCAATAGGCAGTCCCTTACTTGATCCGTTGCCCAGGTGCCATGACGGGGACGTGGGGTTGGACACAGTAAACAAAGTGACCAGAACTATCTTCTAAGACTCACGCAGGGCTGATATGAACTGGTAACTTAAAAAAAAAAAAAATATATATATATATATATATATATATATATATACACCCAGCAGGCTGTATTTCTCTTGTCACACCAATGACATAACATCAACAAGTTTACTGGCGTTGTGTCGTTGCTATTTTGAGTGTACAGTAAGCGTTGTAACTCGTGAACACTCATTAATTCCTTCCCAAACAAATTTTTTGGAAAGGTTTTTCTTGCAAATACAGAAATCATCAAAGGTTTGATTGCACATAATATTTTAATATGAATAAGGTTGTGAGAAATTGAATGCACCCTTTAAGCAGAAATATAGCCCATCCCCTATTGGCTGGTTGCAGTACAGTTAATTAGCTCCGCCTCTTCCATGTAAAATATTAAAACATGGATCAAAATAAAACATCAAACTACATGTCCAAGAATTTTTTTTTCTTAGCATGTAAGGCTGCAACTAACAATTATTTAATCTGTCAATTATTGTCTTGATTAATTGATTAGTTGTTTGGTCCATAAAAATGTCAATCAGTGTACGTGAGCCTAAGATGATGTCTTTAATGTCTTGTTTTGTCTACAACCCAAAAATATTCAGTTTACTGTCAAAGAGGAGTTTAAAAAAGGGGGGGGGGGGGGGTCAGAAAATATTCACATTTAAGAAGCTGAAACCAGAGAATTTAAAAAGACACAAAACAATCAATTATCAAAATTGTTGGAGATTAAATTAATTCTATTTTATTCACCGTTGCAGCTCTGTACGTCATCTTTCTAGTATTTGTTTTTTAAGCATGTCCCGTTATTATATTTCTAACAGCAGCGACATTTTAATGATTACTGGATGAAAAGAAGATAAATAAGATCAACATCTCTAAAAAGAAGTCAGTGTGATTTTTAATCAACAGACAAATCAAGATTTTAAAAAAATGTTTACAAGTTTATTTCAAACTATTTTTCCTTTTACACAAAATAAAGTGACAGTTTTCATAAGACACTTTAAACAAAACAAAAAACCCAAATAGATTAAATTTAACCTTTGACCCTGTAGGGAAGCGGTGATCAACAGATTTGGATCATGATCCAAAATGCTAGTTAGCACTAGCTAGTCAGTGAACTAAGGTAAGAAGGAGCTTTTCTGCTCGATAATCGGTAAACAAATATAAAACTCGATGAGAACTTTGTAAAAATGACCCACATACAAAAACGTCTTGAACTTTGACCTCGTTGCTGCGTAGCTTGATGGCGTGCGGTTGAATAGTTAGCGGCTAACTAGCATACAGCTACATGTAAACTCTGTCATTTTGTTGTTTGTGGTGCACAAACACTCCGGAGATCGCACAAAATAATAATAGTAAAAAAAAAAACACATTTTAAGATTTAAGCTCAACACAATTTTTAAACACTCCCCTGCTAACAGTTAGCGTTAGCAGTGGCGGTCGTCTGGCGCCGCGATGGCACAAAATAAAAACACACAGACCAACCGAAAAGCAACAGCAACACAATATTACAACATTTAAAACATTTAAAACCAAGTTTGAAACATTTGTGCTGCAGCCTTTTAATCAATAACAGGCGGCAATGTCGAACAAATCAAACATTTCACCGAACGGTCGCACCTCGCCATACGTGGTTAACGTTTTTACACTTACAAAGCTTCATTTGCTGACAAAGCAAAACGACACAAAAAATACGACTTCATCAGATTCCACACAAACCGTTCCAACCCACGGATTCCCGTTGTTGCCACAAAACCCGGACTTTCCAAATTCTAATTAAGTTTACAGGACATGTTAAGTAACGGACGCACTTTTCACAACTTTACTGTCATCCGTTATTTCTGCACTTATTGTCAAATAAACAACTGACACCCGTTCCCATGACAACCACACGCTGATATACCTACAGCGTTCACAGTGACATGAAACAGGAAGTTTAGGTGATAGAATCAAATTATGTGAATTATCAGCTGGAATTATTTACGTTTTTCTGAATAAATCAAAAATCGAAGAAACGGGGAACTCCAGTGTTCTTTAAAGGCCGACACACAGAACGTGAAACAACAGACACGACAACAGCCCACAAAAACACACTGTGTGTACGACCGTGTACGTTTAAATGACTCATTTATTCTATTAGTCATTGAATGTTTTATTCAGCGTCGTTAACAATGTTTCAGGTCCCGATACGTTTAGGGGTTTGTTTGTAGTTTTTCTTCATATTGTTTGAAGTATTTTTGAGGACAGTGAACGTAAAGACAAAGAAACATGTCCCGCTTTGATGTTTGGAATTTTTTTTTTTTTTTACATTGAGCCAAGTCAGTGGTGGGTAAAAACAAACAAACAAACAAACCCATTTGTAAATACCTGAGCAAACAAGCAAGCTTTTTTTTTTTTTTTTGACAAACAACAGTGAGACATTTACCAACACTGAGGAAGTTACCTGATATTACTGATGCGTTAAAAGTCTAGAAAATGGACTTAAAATGTTAAAATCAGCTGTTAAAAATGACAATATTTTCCTGTAATCCAGGTCGTCTCGTATTTCAGTCAGTAATCCTGCAGATTTATAGTGTTTATGATGAGTTTAACAAAGTTGCTCTGCAGTAAAAGTCTTTATGGCTTCAGTGACTAGTCAATATTCAGAAGGCCCACTGGTCCCAAGGCCCACTGGTCCCAAGCCGAATGGTCCAAAAATTGTTAAAAATGGTTATATGCAGTTCAAACTTAATAAAATGGAGCAAAATAGAATTACCTTTAAGGGACCCGTCCTATGGGTAGAAATATGCATTATATTTATAAAATACTCAACAAGTAAGTATTTTATTTGTAAAATTAGGGGGCAAGCCCCCAAAACCCAAAAATGTATTATAATTATTAACCTTAACCCTTAAAAGTAACTAACTAACTAACTCACCCTAACCCTAATTTTCAGACCAATGGACCTTCGGAATAATACCCGTCCCCATGGCTTCGAACCCAACAAACACCAAACGTCACTCACGTAAATGAACAATTAAGCGACAACTTTGTAGCCGATATTCTCCACCACCGGTTTGCTTTCCTTAAAGTTAGAAAGAAATCGCTGAAAGTGAAGAAATTTTAAATACGTAATGTTAGCTTATATCTGCTAGCCAGCTCATGTTAGCCTGAGCACTAGCATTCCCCTTTCAAAATAAAGGTCTTGTGTTTTGAGTGCCGCTGCTGCTGGTCTGACGTCAAAGTGCTTTTATTGTGAAGAATATGAGTTATTATTAGCGTTAGATGGCAGAGCTGTCGGCCGCCGCGCCAGGCCGATGGAGGGGAAACAGTTACACAACTCTTCAGAATAAGACACGAATGAAAACTTGTAAAATTTCATATAATTCTGTTCAGTAGTTTACGTTGTAGCTCGTTTTATGTAATCTGGACTGACGCACCGACGGATGAAAAGATGAACAGAAGGAAGTACATATGGAGGGAACTCATTCCAATAACCCGCGTTCCCACGGGTGAGGGATTACAACTTAAATCAGATCCAATTCATTTCCTCCACTGGGCACCTCGGACATCCAGTAAGGGCTGCTAAATGTCGTACAGTCAAACAACCAGTGGGGGGCAGTAAATCCACATCAAAATTAACAGTGTGAAATTTAAATGCAGCTTGTTATCGCCTTCATTTGTGTTTGACTCCCAACATCCAATCAGAGTCTTCCGTGAGTTCAAAGCGCTCTAATGTGTGTATACCATCACTACAGGTGTCAAGTCCCTCCATCACCCATTTATGTAACTAAAGCTTCACTGTGGTTGTTTGCAGGACAGACTGTTTGTGTGTTTATTAGCCAACACTGAGGATTCGCCTTCTCCGCAGAATCCTTGATTCTTTGAGAAATCTTTTAAAAAAGAAAGGCTCCCATAAAGAGTCGAAATATTTCTGCGAAATCTAACTGCTTTACCATGTCTTATAAAATGGTCAACAACTCGACGCAAGCGCCTTTGACTGAACTAAAGTTGCATTCGCACTCTGATGATTAGCCCGGCGTCTGCCGACGGAGAGTGAAAATTTGATCGTCAACTAGGGCCGAGGTCCGTCAGACTCCGCAGGAGCTAAGCCGAGGTCAGTCGGGCAACGCTGATGTTCGCCGTGGTCCCGGAAAAATTTTCAACACACCTAAAACCTTTGATGTTCATGCTAAAACACCAGCAAGAGTTGAGCTCCGCTAGTACTCGGTTACTGCTCCGTTCACCTCAGCCGGCCTCCGCTGGCCAACACCAGAGGCTTGACTGGGCGCAGCCCGACGTAGTTCAAAGCAGAATAGCAGAGCTCAGCGGAGTACTAGCGGACCAGTAACGCCCAGAACACAGTTGTAGCGCAGTAATGTCATCTCATGGAACGCTTGGTCAACTTTTGACAACTTTACACATCGTAGCCCTAACTGAGGTCAACTTTCATCAACTTAGCACAACTTAGATCAACTTTGATAATCGTTTACGGACTTTTGCCAGCGCTTGGGGACTTTCACCGGTGCTTGGGAACGCTACCTGCATTTGGAAACTCACCACTAGCATTCACTAGCGCCCATGGAACACAGTCAAGACTGGGAGCTGACCTTGATATTTATAGAGGGCTGTGCAGCACTGCTGGTCATTCAGTTCCTGGAGCCCGGAGAAGACGGACGACCCAGAGAGGCTGCGACAAAAGTATGAGCTTGAAGTCCTTGAAGTAGCAAGTGACGAAATTGCAATTGAGTCGAGTTTATACAGGCTACGTCACATGACGTCTCAAATGTTAAGTTGACGATCAGCTCCGCCAGGCTACACTACTGCTCTGTGGAGTGCTACCAATGCGCCCGCCCTCCGATGGCGAAAGTTGAACTACATCCTATAGTAAGTCACCGGACCATCGGCAAACACTGAGCTCTGCCAGTACAACGTCGCCCTCTGCTGAGCTATGTCGACCTGCGTTGAAGACGGGAAATTTGGACCCCTGGAGCGAGCCTTCTCCGGCGTTTCACAGAGATTTTTGAGAATCTGCTACGTCAGCCACGTCACAGTGTGAACGGGCCTTAACATCACACCAAATGTGAAGGAAATCCACTGAGCGGGTGTTGAGATCTAGCTCCGGACAGACGGACAGAGAGTTGTAATTTCCCCGTGTGTCGGTCGGCTGGCCAGGCAGGAATACAGAAAAGACAAAAAAAAGAAAGATTTGGTCTTCAAAGGACTCGTGGACTATTGAACCTGACCCAAACTGGTTTGGAGGAGTACTAGACCTGATTAAAATGTGGCTAACCTGAAAGAATCCCCGTATGAGGTGTTTAAAAAAAAAAGACGAAAAACCTCACGGCAGGTGCGGCGCTCGGTTCACTGAAGACCTCTTAATGATGCGTTCACACTCACCGTCGACGCTGATCACCAATCACCTGGATCCAGTCGGGTCCATCAGACAATAAGTGAGACCTAAATCAAAGATCACTGTTCTACAGTCCGATCTCCGGTCTACAGGCCGACTGTGACGGCTAGCTAACCAGCTGCCGGTCCTGCGAGTGTCCAGCCTGGTCACTCCAGCCCAAAGCCCTCGGCGTTGGAGATGGCAATGGTGAGTTTATGCTTGAGCTCCTTCCTGGTTCGATACGGAGGCAGACAGATCTGGTTGAAGCAGGTGTGAGAGATCGGCAACCTGGCGACACGAGGAGGAGAAAATTCACTTTGTTAATTCTCTCCAGTCACAGAAACTCTCCATCAGGTTTGTGTTCGACATAACAGCTTGGACGAGGTTCATGTGGCGCTACTGCGACGTAAGTGTTCTGCACAGCATGGGAATCAGAAATATTCTGGAATTGGACTGGACCAAAACAGAATTCTGCTGCAGCCCAAGACTTCCAGAAGTGTGCAAAGCCGTGATCCGGAAGCAGAAATATTGCTCCAATTTCCAAACTTTTTGTGCATTTCAGAAAAATTAAACCCTAACCCATTTAAGAAAAAATAATTTGCAAGGTTGCTAGGCAGCTGAGACATCAGGTTTGGAGCATCGTTCCGACACTGGAAGCGTGCAGCGCCATTCCAGAAATGGTGCTCAGTTACAGGAATGCTAAAAAAAAAAAAAATCCAAGTTTGTCCCAGTTCACAAACTGTGCAGAATATAAATAAAACAAGAGGCTCCAAGTACATGAGCCCGGTGGTGACCCCTGGTGGTGACTCAACACCTCACTCATACGATTTGTCTGTCGCAATAATCTCCAAACCAGCAGGTGGCAGTAGACAGAAAATGGACTCCGAGAGGACTGCACTCGTAAAACAAATACCAGTAAATTCAGAACTTTGTTTTTCCTTCATTTTTGCCCAAACACCGTTATCGATGCTATAAGGTCAAAAACTGAGGTTTGATGGCATTTTATCAATAAACAGTTTTCACACTTCAATCCACCAAAAAAACAAAACAAAACAACAAAAACTTTAATTTCACTACGTGATTTAACACAAAATTTGCCATTTTTCACATATTTGCTGCCGTACCTTTGACAGAAGTGAAGGATTTATAAATTTATCCACAAAGGAACAAAATGCCGCACAGTAATGTAATTAAGGACAAAGTTTTGTGTCAAAACTTTCTGCCATTTTCCTTCTTTTTCTTCTTTGTACTGCAGTTGTGGTGTTTCCACGGTTATACTGCCCCTGTGGCAGATGCAGGTATTGCAACTTGCTGCCGTGACATTAATTTTAGAGGAAGTGCACGAAAACACATTTTAGGGGTCGTCACATCCTATTGAGCTAATAGGATCAATAAATGGAATAGTTTTGACTGGTGTTGAATGTTTGGTCTCCAAAGTAAAGGTCAAACAAGGTCAACGTCCATTGGACACTGTGACATATGACATATGTTACCCCGTAATGTGATAACTAAGCATAACAGATGGTGCAAACTATTCCTTTTTAAAACCCTATTAGCTCAACCAGTAATTTGCATCACTTTTAACCAAAATTGGAGCAACTTTAATTTTTGACCCCTGTACAAACTGAAATTGACCTTTGTCACCATTTTTGCTGTTTTTACCCCATAACTCCAAAACATTCAGTCATAGATAGTCCAAACTATACCTTTTTAGAATCTTTATGATCAGGCAAATAATATGGTATATGTTTCAATATGATTGGAGCATTTATAAATATGTCCACCATCTTGGATTTTCAAATGGCCAATCAGGTAGATTTTTAGAGTGACCTGTAGAGAATATTTGTGCCAAATTTCATGCTTGTATCATCATTTGAAATATCTTGGCAATATTTGCAATTATCTGCTCTACTATTAAAACAGGAAGCCCTGGTTCTGATGGTCGCTAAAAAAATTAATTTTTTTCTGAGGTTACGTGAATGCAGCATTGCCACCTGTTGCTTCGGCATGCTCCTGACAGCGCTTTACAATGTGTTTTGCATTTTCATGTAGACGGAGATATTGTTTTAAAAACGAAGGCGGAGAATCCTCGTTTTCAAAACAGGTACGTGTGGGCGGGACTTGGTCCTTAACCTTCAGACTGCAGCACTAAAAAAGGTTGAATTTAAAAAGAAAGATCTGTTAGGTTCTTTTTGTTTGGTGCTTTTTGAAAGGTTGGTTTTGGTGAATGTGAATTTAAACTGTCTTTGCTCCGAGGCCCTGAGGACCTTTGAGGTCATCAAAAGAAGCAGCGTGTTCAAAGAAGGCGGGTATCACAGCTGCTTGCTGTCCTACTCTATAAAGCCTCTGGTTACAGATCCATCGCCGCAGACGGCTACGGCGCTGGGACAGACGTCGTTACCGCTCGAGTGTGCTATTCAGCCCTTAATCAAAGTTTGAACCCCAAAACCAATCTTCCCTCCAAGGTGAAATGTTTCAGAAAAAAAAGGTTTTTTGTCATTAATGTGTAAAACCAGTGTTTCCATGAGGGACCAAACCTGGGACATCTGATCTCCTGCCGTAACCGTTTGGTTACATTTCGACCGTTTGGAGGCTAAAGCTTTAAGCAGGTGAACCAATGTGGCTACTAAATTTAGCATAGTGATGTCACTCCAACTTCCTGTCCATCACCGTAGACACTAATGTTTATAAAATCTACCTGAGCAAAAACCATCGCCAAAAAAAGTTTTTTTTCCTAATGTGGTTTGTTCATTCATTCATTTTATGCCACTTATCTGAGTCCAGGTTGTAGTGGCAGCAGCCCAAGCAGCTCAGCCCACACTTCCCTATCGTCTGCCAAGTCCTCTAACTCCTCCTGGGGGATCCAGAGGCATTCCCAATCCAGCTGGGAGATATATTCCCTCCAGTGTGTCCTGTGTCTTCCACGGGGCTTCCTCCCAGTTGGACGTGCCTGGAAGACCTCCCTAGGGAGACGACCGGGGGCTTCCTCACCAGATGCCCGAACCACCTCGACTAGCGCCTTTCGATGCAAAGAAGCAGCGGCTCTACTCAGAGTACCTCCCTGATTGAGCTTCTCACCCTGTCCCCGATACCCAACGGAGGAAACTCATTTCCAACGCTTGTATCCGCGACCTTGTTCTTTCGGTCACTACCCAAAGCTCATGACCAAAGCTGCGGATAGGAGCGTAAATTGACTGGTAAATCGAGAGCCTCGCCTTCTGGCTCAGCTCTTTCTTCACCACAATGGTCCGGTACAGCGTCCGCAGGACCTCAGACGCAGCCCCAATCCGTCTGTCAATCTCGTGCTCCATCTTACCCTCACTCGTGAACAAGACCCCGAGATACTTGAACTCCTCCACTTGAGGCAGTAACTCTCCCCTGACCCAGAGGGGACAATCCACCCTTTTCTGACAGAGGACCATGGTCTCAGATTTGGAGGTGCTGATCCTCATCCCAGATGCTTCACACTCAGCTTCAAACCTGCC
>OMMV01191478.1:0-14556 GCA_900302635.1 Chatrabus melanurus
TCCCACTCGGTTTGCACGTTCTACGGCTATGGGCAAAGCAAGTGGAAGTGAGTAAGGGAAGGGCGAAGGAACTCATTTTGGACAGCCCCACACAGTGTACAGAGCTAAGCTAAGCTAAGCTAAGCTCTGCCGCTCCACCAGAAAAGCTGGTTTCGCAAATACAATGCATACGGTCCTTCCGTTCTGATATCTCATAATAAAATTCCTCAATATAAATGCTGCTGACCAGCAGGAACTTGCAAAAATGTATTATTAGTAGTCGACGTTTTACGTATCTTGAGAAGTTAATCCAGTGTTGAATAAGCATATTAATGCATGGACCGCATTAATATATCATAAATTCTATCATAATGTGTCTGAGTGATCCTTTTTGTGTCGACTTTAATTAATGTGAATCCGAAATAAAGTATCAAATAAACCAATCAGAGTCTCATCTGTCATTCCCTTTAAGACACAAGTGCAGCAGCATCTGGTGCATTGCTGTTTAGATGGCCACCTCAGAAGACAGAGATTTTCTGGTGTGGAAACAATTCTGCATGCAAAGCGTCAAAGTGAGCGAGCAGGAACAGCAGTCATCCACCACAGCTCCCTGAGGTGAAACATTTGAGCACCTCGCTTCCACAACACCTCCTTTTCATCCTCTTCCAACCACCTGATCCCCTCCATATCCTACTGTGGCCAGCCCCGTCCTAATGTTCCCCGTCTGCTAACCCGGTGAGGAAGAAACATGTGGTAAAAACCACAGTGACTAGAGTTTTTTATTTTTACATTAGTTTTTAACTTTCATTTAAAAATGTTGCTTTCTATTCAGTTTCGCTTTTGCTTGATGTGCTAATGTGCATCCCTGCGTGTACAAGTAGAGTGAACGCACATCGTGAGGCGTATCTTAACACTGCGCCATATAAACAGCAGAAAAAACTCTGCGCACAAAGTTATATGCACAAAACATTTTGTAACATTACCGAGCGCTTTGCCATTGAATCCAAAGGAAAAAAAAAACATTAGTGAACGCTCGCAAACGGTCTGGGAGGTGCCTCGCGGCGTGACCTTTCAGCACACAAACATGGCGGAGGGTGTAGTCCGTGCCGTCGGAAGACTCCATTTCATTGACGATGGTTGCCAGGGCAACACTTCCAGCACAAACAGCAACAGTTACGGCTGTTACTATGGATGATTTTTCCAGTGCATCGTCCATAAGCTCATCTAAGAGCACAGAAACAGCAATCTCGCTGATGCTCGGTCTGGTGTCAGCTCCCTGGTCCTGCAAACCGGTCTGATATGCAATGAATCCATGCATTAATAGATACATATAAGCTGAAAATTAGATGTCTAATATGTGCCATTACACACCAAATGACGTGTAATGGCATACAGACGACTGTATGTTGTGCATGAAAACATGTCAATAAAGCATTTAGTATTTGTGTGTTGTTGTAATAAATGCCTAAAAGTACCGTTAGACTGCCTCATGTTCACGTCTCCTTGCGGATTCTTGTCTGTTTGGTTACTATTACTGAGCCTTTGTTTGTACTGCAATGGAAGCTCATAGTTGTAAGAGGAGCCTGTTGCTAAAGGAGTTTCACCAAAGGTCAAACACGGTGGTTTGTTTTCTCTAGGATTCCTCTGGGATGCAGCGTGACTAACTTTAAAGCTTTTTACATGTGGCAATAGAGAAATGGCATCCCTGCCACTTGGCCAAAGAGAGACAAACGTCCTTATGAGCCAGACCACGAAGTGTAAGCAGTTCATAACACTGACAGGAATGGAAGGAAATAGTTGATACTTTTTTGCAGCCTTGTTGGATTAGGAGCCCTGATTCAACTGTGTAAAAGTAATTATTAACTGCTATCCTCAAATGTCTTATATTCCTGGTTTCTACTGCTGCCGCAGATGTATTTTAGCCCGTGTTTGTTTGAGGGATGGCTTATCAAAAAAATTATTCAAACTAATGAATTTCTTTAAAATCCATGACCTGGTTTGGAATATAATTCAGGTGGCTATAAATAAAGAGGTTGAGCAAAGAAATTTTTTAATAAATTTTTACACCCACACACAGTGGTAGCACAAGCAGGGGTATTGTTTTTGATCCCGTGTGTCCGACCATCCACGTGTGCACAAAATAACTGGAGGAGTTTTGATTCAATTTGGACCAAACTTGGTGGGATATTGGAAAATTGAGGGTCAGCCAAAGACAAAGTGATTTGATTTTGAGAAAAATTGGTTAAAAGTGCAGGTCATAGGCCAGGGTCAAATTTTGGGCACAATGCTTATATATAGGGGATATTTAGAATGGCTATGTCGAGGAAGTGGTTAAAGATACACTTATTTACTATTAAACACTAACATGAATTATACATCTCCTTGATATTGTAATGTGACCTTTGACCTTGGGTGACCGTAAAAGGTCAAATTAATTTAGAATAGCTATTTCCTGTACAGAGCAGGTAGCTCAATGGGATAGGACTTGGGCTGCCAATATGTAGACCTGGGTTGTACCAGTTCCCCCAACTGTAAATGGGTAGTGGTCTTGGATGGGGAAGTAACTTGTGATGGACTGGCGTCCCGTCCGAAGGCCGTTGTAGACGCTCATCCACTTCATGCTATGGTATCCAGGGATAAGCACCGGCACCAATGGGATTTAAGACCTAAATAGGACTTACTTCTTCTATTTTGAAAAACATTGTTACTATTAAACACTAATATGAAGCCATATACCACATTTCTATTGGTCACATGATCTTTGACCTTGGGTGACCTTGAAGGATCAAACTGTATTAGAATGGCTATTCACAGGAAGTGGTTAAAGATAAACCTATTCTTACTATTACACACTAATATGAAGGCATATATCACCTTTCTATTGGTTCCACCTTTCACCTTGGGGCACCTTAAAAGGTCAAACTCAAGGTCATAACTTAGTTTGACATTTTGGAGCCAATATGGATTAAATAAGGGGGAAAGGTTGTGTTTTAGTCAAGGAAAAAAGTGGTTCAGTGTTGCACAGAATTGATCAAATGTATATAACAAAGAATAACAAAGAAATCATTTGCATGGATTGGTGTCAAACATGGGTGGAGGTGTTGCACTCTCTGAGTGCCCAGTCTAGTTAACGTCATAAGTTAGTACATTTTATGCCTTGGCAGATGTATGCACTGTGAGTGCTATTCCACTGATTTTTTTAAAAATTTGATAAGAGGTGATGTCATTCTCTGGAGGTGCAACAGAACAAAAGAAGGGGTTCCTCATGCTACAGCAGTAAACCTGTGTCATCTGGCCCATTATATTCCGTAGGTGGGTGCTGCCCTAGTGAAAAGTACACGGACCCCACCGACTTGGCCTTGTACCTCAAACAACATCATCAAATGTAGACCTTATCTCAGCGGTGTGCTGTAGAATGGCAAAGGGCCAAGAACGCATGCCTTTTTCCTTACTTTTCCCAGTGTTTAGATAAGTGAATGCTGCTTATTTGTCAGTCACTTCAACCCTGAGAGTGACGAGAAGTACATGTGGAATGTTAAGTGCAGCGTATCAGAAAACATCAAAGAATGCACTGAGCCCTGGGGCACCAGTAAAATTAATGATCCAGATTGACTTCTACATGGAACAAAGAGGAAAGAGAATGGGCTACTGTATGAAGAGATCATAGTTCAAGTTCCTGTGTGTTTTACGGTCTGCTGCACCGTAATATTTGACCTATTTTAAAATGGAAAGATCTGACATGCTGGATACCGCGTCTGCTTGGCAAGAATTTGGAAACCTGCCAATAAATTTGAAAGTGTTTTGCTACAACGCTAACTAAAACAATTATTAAAGACAAATTGCATTTACCAGATTAATGATTTCTGCTCCTAAACTGGGAAAAAATTTGACACTTTTTGTTTCTTTTGCAGACCAATTATGATAACAACACACCATCTATTATAAATGTCTGTGTGACGGAAATGTTTTATTTGTTGTGTAGTAAAATAATAACTACAAGGAGCACTTGGAGAATGTACACCTCTGCAATGGTAATTATTAACCAGCTGTCAGAGGATGTCAGAATACTGACTTCTATTGCCATTAGATCTTTGTGACATCATAAGGTGTGAATTCTAAACAATGAGATCAAAGAAAAAACATTTTTCAAAGTCAAAGAAACCACTAAATTTTCTCTCTCTCTCTCTCTCTCTCTCTCACTTGCCCCAAAAAAATTACACTATAATCCTATAAACCACTATTTGAGTTTTAGCATCTGGAAGCAGAAATATAATCAGACAAATGAGACAGCTGTATAATCTCCATCCTCCTCCATTGGTTGGCTGAGGTAATAATGCTCATCTGACTTGGTCATAATTGCACTGGAGCCTGTTCTCTGTATGTCACTTAAAAGATCTAAGGTCAACTAGCATATCTAGGATCTGCTGTTCCTCCTGGTCAAGCTAATCCAGTTTTTTCGGTTCTTCAAACTCAAACGAAAATTTAATTCGATTCATTGGATTCAATCATCTGAGATGACTGCACACACCTGCGATTATTTACTGGGTTACATATATGAAGACCATGAGCATCAACCTTATGACTGCAGGAATCCCAAAAGAGAGGGTGCAAACTTTCACCCCAATGGAGCATAAACATCTGTTAGAGGGCTATGAGGAATTTAGTGAGATAAGTCACAATAAAGGTAATAACCACAAGAGCTGCAAATATAAGAATGGTGGGGTGGCAAAAAGTGAGAGGCACATTAAACATGTAAGTAAAAATCATTCTACTGTCATCATTACTGAGCATAGCACGGAAACCGGCCAGAAAAATCAAAATGAAACAAATGTAGACCTCCCCAAACCAAACAACAAACAAACAAACAAAAAAACATTTGCATAAGAGAATCAGAGTAAGAGAAATGCAGTAGGAGAATCAAATACCAAAAGCAGAAATGAGAAAACTGGGATCAGGCCAAATCGTCAAACAATTTAATCCAGCTAAAATGTTCATTTATCTACAGAGAACGGGCCCCTGGTGAACCATTAGTAAATCAAATAACTGGTCTCTTTTGATTGGTTGGCAATGCATATTACTCACTATATGCACAAACTGTGCCACAATATCACTGTTAATGTACTGTACTGTACTCATGCTGCAGCATGAGTACAGTCATTGCTTAAAAACTGTGGTCTATGATTTTGAACCTACTGAGAAATAATGGAAGCATTGGATTATAATGCAAATAATTGCTCAATTAATGTGTTAATCATACATGTGCAGTTTTTAAAAAAAACATGTTTTGGAAAAATTTATACTTAGAAATGGTATAGAAATAATGAATGTTTATGAGTGCAATGGTAAGAATATTTTCATGCGGTGATAGATGGAATGGAACATTCCATCTATCACCGCGTGAAAATATTCTTTCCATTATACAAATTAAAAACATTCATTATTTGTTTTATATGACACCTAAATAGATCCATGTCATTTGATATTTTACTTAAAATTAGACAGGTGTTTCCTCTCAGAACAGGAAGGCGTGGGGCAGCAGGGCACAGACGGCTCTCTGTCTGCACAGCAGTTGACTCCGCCCGGCAGGCGAGCCGCCGACACACCGCTGAGCTCAGTGAGAGCTGCTGAGGACCGAAGCGGAAAATTGCAGTAGGAACTTATAATCCTTCATCTGACAGCGCTTCTATGACTGCTAAAGATGTCCCCACGAACACTGCATAAGCTTCTATTCAGCTTATGGCGTACTGGATGTAGCTTCCTCATATCATGGACGCATTTTTATGAATTGGTGGTGGAGGTGTGCAATGGGGCAAAAGGTATAGCACAAAAATTTCACGGTGAATGAAACGAAAATGCACAGTACGTGATGTCAGTCATGCAATGGGGCAAATAATGAATGTCACATGACATACAATCCACCAATCAAATGACAAGGATTTATTTAGGTGTCATATTAATAGATATATTCAACTGACTCTACTTTTCCCATTTTGAAAGTAATGTTGAATCAAATTACAGCCTCGCCTGATTAAATAAACACTTGTTAATAATTGTTCCAATGCAAAAGAGCACCCCCAATTCACCATTTTCAGTCGCATGGCATTGTTTTTGTAGATAAAATGTGCAACAGTTCACTGTTTTGCAACAAAAACAATGACCAAAACTGGAATTTGAGTTTGGACCAGTGCACAGGTCAGCACGTTGCATGGTATCAGTGTGTCACTGTGATTGTCTGTCACTCTGGATAAAAGCATCTGCCATTGCCCCAATGTAAATATGTGGAATTCGGTTTGTATTTAGAGAATGCACATATCTGTTTCTCTGTAAAGGTAAAGTTCTTTCTGTTCCCCATTAACCTTGAAGAGTTGCTAAGAAACAAATGCTGAGAGCCTTCGTGCATGTAGAAACAATCACATGCTGGAAGTCGATCAGATCCAACCAGCTGGCCAGATGCTTCTGTGGTGTCCAAGCACTGCTCATGTCCATGGTGACAATATTTGCCCACCAAGCAAGAGGGCAAAGCCAGAAAAGCTGCTTCCTGGGGGAGCCGTATCGCCACTGGCGCCTGCATGAGCATGATATAAATCCCAGCTGCTTTGAAAATAATTAGCGTGGGGATCAAGGCTAGCAGAGCAGTCTCCCCGGCCTGGCGCTGAAGAGGAGACAGGTGCCACCAGTGGTATAAGCTACTGGAGCAGCTCCCTTGTAGTACAGCGCAGACTCGGGCTGGGAGAAAAGAATGCTAGCCTCGATTAAACCGAATTCCCACTGCTCAGACAACTTCTTTCTCACCTCACCCTCCCTCTTTGTGCTCCTGTAGCCTGTGTTTTAGGACTGTGGGAGGTTGCTGGGTGTGGGATTCTTATGGGTCTTGGAAGGGAATTACATTTGAAGGGTGGGATGTTTTTGTCCAGCGCTTTGACCCAACCACTGAACTGACCCCCTGCTGTGATGAAAGCTGTGTTTGTATTTGGTCCATGTCTTCAAAAACTGGACTGTCTGTAGTGGAATCCAATGCAAATAGATATTGAGGAGATTAGCAGGATTAGTATAAACGTCTCAGCTAACTTCCAAGAATCTTTGGGCATAGGTTGATTCTGGTAGCAGGTAGAACTGATTAAATTTTGGTGATGATCTGGATGAAATTCACTCTGGTTTGCCATCTCTGCTCAGTCATACAGCACCGTAGGTACGAGTAGCAAGTCTGGGTAGCATCACAGATAATAGCTGACCACCGAGTGACTATAGAACCAGAGTTTAATGCCTATTTCATGATTCATTTATTTGTCAGTGCATCACCAAGGCACTGCTCTGGTTGAAAATGCAATTAAAGTTCTGTGTTTCATTTTGGTTAAAAAATAAAGCATTTTAAAGACCACACTAAATTAGTTTTAAAGATGCTTCACCATGTGTCTGAGTGAGGAAGATGCAGCTTTGGTAAGCACATAGCAGACTGATGATTTCAGTGGAGTCAGGTTAAGCTAGTCATAAAATGTGGTTGAGTTTGTCACAAAGTAATAATGTTGACACACAGCCTGCTGGGCCTTGGTGAAGGTATCCGTGCTCTGAATGCCCTCAACTTCAGGACTGAATTAAAGATGAACAAATAGTAGGCATTGTAGTGTAGTATGATATGTAATTCTGTAGGATTTCTTTGCCAAAAGTGATTATTTGGTTTGATTTGGGGTCAAACAAATGGAAAATGATGGGTTAGGGTTAAGGATGGACCTTCCTTTTTCGAGCCCCTCAGGCACTGGTCTGGTGCCTACACTGTAAAAAAAAAAAAAGAAAAAAAAGAAGTTTTTATGGGAAAAAACTGACAGCTGTAGTTGCCAGAATAATTCTGTAAAAAAAACAGTAAAAATATGTAAATACCTTTCCAGAAAATACTGTAAATTTTTACAGTATAAAACCATTGTAATTTGCAAAAAGTTGATACAAGGAGAACAGGGTACAGGCAGCCTTGAACCAAGGATAGTTTGTTTGAGAAAGAAGCACACTAACTGCTTGCACCAGCATTCTGTCACATGGTGTGAATTAGTCTGAAAATGTAATGAACTGCAGAATCCGTTTATCCTATTGATATATAGCCGACTCAATTCTAAATAGACATATTTTTTCAGAACTCCTCATATTAAGATACTTTGTACAAATACAGAAAAAATGTGTTAATATGGCAATATGACGTAGAATTCATTATATTTTCAGAGTAGTTGCTGTTGTGTGACAGCACATTGGTGCTGAAACTGAAGCGAATTAAGCAACAAAATTAATTTGGGCAAACAAATTGTACAGGAGCTAAATTCATGACATTTCATATCACACTATTGACAAAACAAAAGAATAAGCCAATATGTTAAAAGGCAGCATTTTCTAATGACAACACTGAAGATGAAACATAAATCATGGAAAATTTTATGAATTGTATTTTGATGGAGAAAAGGTAATGGAAACCATTAAATACAAGTAGAATATGGATAAACCATAAATACTAGTTGTAAAAAAATGTTCACAGCCAATAAATAAATAAATAATTAATGCCATTGTGATATCTTAATTGACTTTTGAAATATTAAATTATTTTTTCTTACAATTTGAATTTTTTTGTGAAATTAGCAACTCAAAAATGAATTAATCCAACAGTTTATTCTAAATTCAGTTCAACTCTGCTCAGAATTGTAACGTAACTCATTACAAATGACAGCTACCTCAATTAAGCAAATCTCTGAGGTAGGAATCGGCGATACCCTACAGATCCCGGTCATGGTGTTCAGTGCTGGAGAAGAGACATTCTCGTGTCATGTATTCTATTCTCGCTTTCACTTAGGTCATGGAATCTCTTCCACAATGGCAGTGATATTCCTACTTCTGAGGCCTCATTTATACAAACACCGGTGGCCTTGGTGGCCACCAGATCAAGACTTTAGAAATAAAAGAAATTGACAAACAAGCTCATTTCAAGCTCAATGTCACTCAATGCTCAATGACACCACAAATATGTTGAGAGCAGAGGTGCCGAAAGTCTTTCCTTTGAAGGATCCTAAATTCATCTGGATGGAGGGCCATGGGCCAAAAGTAAATGATGTTGTGTGAATCACACACATACAATTATATTACAATTATATGTATTATATTTCATAGAAAATGAATATTCTATTTCTAAATTCAAATTTCAAAATAATAAATACACTACTGTTTAATCTGCTTAACAGCAATGTATTAATTTGCAGAGATTTTGTCAATTGCCATGGCAGGCCAAAACAAAGGGAGTTCGGACCAAACATGGCCAGTGGGTCTCATATTGGGATGATGAGTTATAAGATGACAACATTTATTGTTTTTGAGTTATCGTGTTAAAAACTGCTGGGGATGGTCTCCATTCATTCATCTGAATAAAGTGGCTGAGGAGTGTAGTCTTCTGTGAAAATCTGAAGTAATTTGTTGTGGTCACAGATTTCTGGGGTTTTGGAAAACCCATTTCACCATGTGCCTCATACACACGGCAAAAGGATACCATCTGCATGCATATTGTAAAGAGTGATGACGGGGGGACCAGTCTGGAATGTTGTCACCTCTGAAGGCTTCTAATGATATATATTCATATATTTGGCAGATTATCAAAAGCAACTTACAATCACATTCACTGACACCAGGAATTTCATGTAAGGTGCTAATGTGAGCACTGGGAGCATTTAGAGGTTCAGTGTCTTGCAATAGGTCACTTGCATACACAGGCAGAAGATGTAAACAGAATTTGATCCCCACTGTCATGGTTCACGTCTAGTCACATCTCTGGTTTTGTTTTCTGTTCTCTGGTTTGCTGTTTTTCTAGTGTTATTTCTTGCATGTTTTTATCTCTGTGCTTTTACCTTGTTTCCTAGTGAATTCTCTTCCATGCTGCTTTCCTCCTTGTGCTCTTATTTTGATATGTCTACTCCTTGTGTGTTTCGTTGGCTTTACTTCCTGTGTCATGGTCACTCGGGGTTCCGGTTTCACGTTAATAGAGTCACACACTATATAGTTACCCACAGCCTTCACTCCACGGCCAGATTGTTGCGCTCCCATGCCTGCTCTCTCCCTTTTATATCCTGTGTTTGATCTCCAGTTGCCAACCCATGCTGACTCCTTGTTTTCCTTGAGTTTAGCTTGGCGCTTACTGGATTTCCTATCACTGATAGGAAATCCTATCACTGATTTCCTGTCACTGATTAAAGACTGTCCCAGTTTTACATCTGTGTGGGTCTCTGCTCTCTGGTCTTCAGTTGTGCTAACTGCATTACACCCAGAACTTTCACTTAATGGACAACCAGTGTAACTACTGAGCTACTGTACTGTATGTGTGGTTACTCCTTTAAGGCTGCTTTTTAATTCACACCCTGTATTGACACTTTATTCAGCCCCTTGGGGAAAGTGGACAGCTCACTATACCTTGACAAAGTAACTATTAATAATATAGATTGTTAACTACTAACTAAAGCTGTGAGATAAATATAGTGCAGTAAAAAGTACAGGTGCACTGATACAATATTTTGGAACACTATTGGTCCGATATCGGCCAAAATTACTGGATTGGATATCGGAAATAAAAAAAAAGACAACAAAATATGACCCGATCCCAGTCTTCTATTGCACATCTGAGGCATGATGTGGGCCATGTATGTTTTCCTTTAGGATTGAGTTGACGTTTTCTTAGATGGCTAGGTTAGCAAAGTACATCCAGACAAATGTATTTATTAACAGATTGGTTGCTTTAAGACGGGGGAAACGGTATCGGGTCAGTATCAGTAAATACTGAAGGTTCCTGTATCAGTATTGTATCGGACATGAAAAAGCAGTATTGTGCCATCCGCAGTAAAAAGTACAATATTTGCCTCTGAGATATAATAGAGTAGAATTATAAAGTAACAGAAAAGAGAAATACGCAAGAAAATGACCTCAAATTTGTACTTAAGTACCAGTCAAGTCAAGTCAAGTCTGGGAGCATGCGCTGGTGTCACACATCGCAGCATCCATGGCATCACAGTACTGCCTTGGGATCTGGATGGCAACTACTCAGGCAGACAACCGGTCCATCCCCACCTCTCAGAAGTAACCATTTATCTGCCACAGCCAAGTGAAGCATGGGCATCCCCTTGGCCTTCTCCAGGTACTGGGGTCCTCAACACTGAGGCACCTACATGCTGGATCATGTTAACGCTGACGCTCCCTCACAACGCAAATGCTACTTCTCATCTGCGTCTCCATAAGTAATTGCTCGCTTGAAACAAAGTCATTACAGCGGTACCAAAGGATCCTCCAAAGACACCTGGTACCAAAGACATCCAGTTGTCACCTTAGGTCACTGGTTAGCATCCAAGTTTCACAACCAAACAGTAAGACAGGAAGCACCAGGACCCTAAAGACTTGGACCTGCGTTCTCCTGCAAAGATATTGGCATCACCAAACACCTATCCATTGCCGTCATGACTCCATAAAGTTTTCCCATGCATCTCTCGATCTCAAAGGCTGAGGACCCAGAGACATGAATGTCACTGTTGAGATAAGTGAATGTCTCTACAAGGTCAACACTTTCACCACAAACAGATACACTTCAGATGGCCAAGTCTAGGAAGTCATTGAAAGCCTGGATCTTAGTTTTGATCCAGGACAATTGCAAACCCAGACACTCTGATTCCTTCCTCAGCTTCTCAAGTGCTGCAATCAGGGTACCATTGATTCCACAAAGATCATAGCACCGTCTGCGAAGTCAAGATCAGGAAGCCTTTCCTCACCAATAAAAGCACCTAAGTCATTGATTTCCACAACCCTACCCGACACCCAGTCCATGCAAGCATTCGACAGTGTAGGAGCCAGAACACATCCTTGATAAAAGCCAGTCTTCAATGGGAAAAACTCAAGAGTCTCTACCCCGCTCCGTACAGCACTCACAGTATCTGTGTATAGGCTGATTATAATGTCCAGCAACTTCTTGGGGATCCCACAAATTCTCAGGATGTCCCAAAGAGCAGCCCCAATCAAATGATCAACTTTAGTACAATACTTGGAAAAAAATGTATTTAGTTACTTTCCACCACTACCAGAGTGTCTTCTTTCATTTGTCTGAAATTTTCAGAAGTTTTGCACTACAGCGCCACCAGTAGTTCCAGTGTTGAAGTGCAATTTTCCATCAAAATGAAAATGAAAAATGAAAGAATCTATGAGCTATGGAATGCTGAGGCACATAGATGATTTTTGACAAGGCCATTCAATTCTGCATCTACTGAATGTGAAGTCAAAACCAGGTCATGGTCTAAATAGGCCTGATGTGTGCTGCAGTGTTGTTTTTGTAAATCTTTTAGAGTAGTCACTTTCATTATTGTAAGGCACAATAACAGCTGCGTTTATTCGCTGTAATAACTGACATGTGCAACAAGACCCCGGATGGATTTATTTAGTCTCTTGAGCTGAAATCATTCACAGGGATGTAGAAGGTATTTCAATTTGTCAAGGTAATAATCTCATACTTTTGATGCCCTCACGGGTGACTTTTAGCTGTATGTGGGTCTGCAAAGAGGGTTCCAGGTACCGTACCCTAAATGGACTGCATTTCTATAGTGCTTTTCCATCCAGCAGATCCTCAAAGCGCTTTACAATGATGCCTCACATTTACTTCCCCAGCCAGGCTGGTACCCATTTTTACAGCTCGGTGGACTGAGACGATTCAGATTAAGTGTTTTGTCCAAGGGCACAGACAGGTAGCTTGAGCGGGATTCGAACCCAGGTCTACATATTGGCAGGCCAGCTCCTTATCCACTGAGCTACCTGCTCTAACAGACAGATGAGTTATGTTGTAGAATCTTGGACATGTGGTGCAGCTGCAGAAATGTGCAGCAACACTTGCATTAAGCTTGACATCGCTTCAGTCAGCGTTGCTTTGACTGAACTATATTGATGAGCACAAGATCAGTTCCTGTTATAACAGTAAAAATTCTCACATTCAGTTTTGAGTTGAAATGTAAAACCACAAATATATTGGCTCATGCCCAGTGGTGGGCACAGCTAACCTAAAAGTTAGCTTCAATAACCGCTAATCTGCTAACTGAAAAGTTAATTGTGATAATGCTAAACAGATTACATTTAGCTGAAGCTATCACTAAAAGCTAACTTTAATTATATGAATTTCGTTTTACTTGGTTTCTTTGGCTCTAAAACCCTGAAAACAGACCCAAAGAGGTGAAATTTTAATGTGTTGTAGCGTAAACATGGAGATCCCCAAAAAGGTTTAGCATGCCAAGATCAGATGATGATCAAGACGTATGAATAATAAATAATGTTGTTGTTTGTCTTTCAGCTGCCCCTGGTTGTTCAAGGTCAACTTAACGGATTCACTACAGATCCACATTGGGATTTGGCACATGGGTTTTATGGCAGATGCCCTTCCTGACGGAACTCCAGATCTACATGGAGAAGCACACAAAAGCCCCTGGTCTTCCCAAGCCGTCTCCGAGCCAAGTACTAATCAGGACCTACTCTGCTTCAATTCTGAGATCTGATGGGATCAGGTGCACACAAAGCACCTGCATTACGCTACATTACGCAAGGCGACTATGTTGTGATTTGGCACTATATAAATAAATTGAATTGAATTGCATTACTTAAAAAATAATATAAATATAAATAATTAAATGAACAAATGAAATTAAACAGCAATTTCCATTCAACATGCAGTTTATTTACAGTACAAAGCATATTAAACGAATAAAAAAAATTAAGAAATAAAAATACACATGGAAAATAATTTGAAGAATCTAATGAATGCACTCTGGTTTGACCTCCTGCTCCTCCGTCTCCTCGAGGTGTTGCCTTCGCGCTATGTGCCAATTTCACTTGTTGGATTAGTGTACAATCTCCAGCAGGAACAGGGTTTACAAATGTTTTTGACCGTTAAACTTTATTTAAAAAAAATGTAAGCCGACTTAAAGTTAGCGGAAGTAAATTTATTGTAAGCTAATTTGTCCGCTAATGGTTTTCAAGGTTAGCTGAAAAGCTAATCTGCTAATGAAAAGAGTTAGCTCCGCTAACTCGCTGTTAGCTAAACTATGCCCATCGCTGCTCATGCCAAGAAATGGTCTTTGCCAGATTGTCTTCGTATGAGAATAGCAGCACCACATCATTGTTACCTCCACCAAGGAGGTTATGTTTTCGGTTGCGTTGGTTGGTTTGTTGGTTTGTTAGCAACTTTACGGAAAACGTTCTGGACGGATTTTCATGAATTCTTTTTTGCTGATAGCCCTGGATCGATGGAACAAATGATTACTTTTTGGGAGTGATCCGGATCATATTATGGATCCAGGAATTTTTTACAATCCTGAAAATCCCTATCTCTAATCATTGGTGAGATTAAAAAAAAAAATTTATATCTCCATCAATTCTTGAGCGATTAATATGAAATTTGGATACATGTTGAGTGGCAACCTCTATCACCATACCAAGTTTCATCTGGATCTGATCCAGAATCCGGATTTGACATCACTTTCAATTTTAACATTGAAAACCCCATTTAACATCTTTAAAAGTTTTATAATTCTGAAATCCCAT
>OMMV01191479.1:0-19011 GCA_900302635.1 Chatrabus melanurus
GTTTATTTATCTGTTTTATTTTATACAATAAATTATATAACTTTATCCTTTGGTTTGGTCTGTCTGCATTTGGGCTCTGCATTATATGTTCCGACATAACAATCTGTGCCTTTTACACTTGTAGACAAATCTGCACAATACCCCCCTAATTATTCCATCAGGGCCTGGACTATGAGGGAGATTTTCCTTACCACTGTTGCCAAAGTGCTTGCTCAGGGGGTGGGTAAGGTTTGACCGTACCCTTATAAAGTGCCTTGGAGTGACTTACCGGTATGTTGTGATTTGGCACTGTATGAATAAATTGAAATGAATTGATTGTTGAAAGAAGTTCAGTTGAATTTGTCATGTCAGAAAATATATGATCCGGCACCAAATTCATTCAAATCACAATCTTCACAGCCCTGGTAAATCTGACGCTTGACCAAAGGTCTAGTGACCGTTCCACATTTTCAACAGGATTGGAGCATTTTTATTTTTTAAAAATTTTGTTGCCCAGTTGACCCCATTTTGACCTCTACCAAAAAGGCACCTGCATGCTGAATGATCCCCAGGGAAACGCACCACATGGCCAAAAAGTCACAGCTGGTGCTCCTTCACAATGTAAGTGATACTCCTCATCTGAGTCTGCCAAAGCAACAGCTCATTTAACAGTCTTTCCAGCACTGCCCAAGGATTCTCGAAAAGCGAACTAGTCATGACCTTAGGTCGAGTCCAAGACTTAAAACCATAAATTAAGACAGGAAGTACCAATTCCCAAAAGACTTGGACCTGCTTTCTCCTGCAAATGTATTGGCATCGGCAAACACTTCTGCTGAGTGACCTCATGCCTCCGCAAGCTTTTCCCAAACATCTCTCGATCTCGAAGGATAGACACTAATCAAATTTGTTCAATATCCTTCAAGCAACCCGAAACAACTTTCAAACCTCCATCCTCGTGAAGGTATTGTGTAATATTACGTTCAAAAGGAAATGATGAAAAAGGAAATAATTGAATATCCAGATCACCACCAGCATGAAAAAACTATCAACCTCTTCCCTGATTCAAAGACATTTTTTTTTAAGTCTTTCCATTCATTTTGAGATGTCTTGTCCACAGACAGGCGTGAGTACAACCTCCATAAATAACGGAAATAACAAACAAATAAATATTCCCAGAGACTAAATATCTTCTGTAACTCCAGTGAGGTGGACTTTTACAGAATAGCGCTATCAGGACTACAAATTTCTGGTTCCTATAATTCAAATCAAATAAAACTGAGCTTCTCATTCTACAGTTTGACATTCTGAGAAGGCAATCCCAGTGTTTATGTGCCTCTGATACCAATCCCTCTTTGCTTGTATTTCAAACCTTTGAGCTAATTTGTTTTGTATAGATATTTTTAAGTCTGAGTCAAAAGATGAAATGAACATCTGAAACAACATTTACTCTTTAGTTTTTTAAAAATTATTATTATTAGACACATATAAACCATTATAGACCATATGGACAGACAGACAATATAACAACAGTAACATAAATAGCAGAGGGTAACATTAACAGACAAGGGGATGGGGGCACTCGCAAGTCATATGTCGTTTTTTTTCCCTGTGCATGTGTGTGTGTGTGTGTGTGTGTGTATTATGAGCAAAGAATGGAAACAGAGGTAGAGGAGGGGGAGGGAACAGTAACAACAAAAATCATAACCAGTAATAATAATAAAAAATATATATATATATTGATTATGATTATAATATAATTTAAAATATGATTGTAAATATAATTGTAACCATAACCATCATTTCAATTTCTATAAACATCGCCATCATCATTGCCATGAGTTGTTATATAATCTTAGCCCAGGCCCTCTGTGGGCTGCGAGACCTGGCCCCCCGCCCCCTGAAGATGCCAACGGGCCATCAGGTCAAGACAGCGCTGTGAGCAGGTCCAACATTAGCGGACCCAGCTGAGTTGGGTGACCACTCTCTCTGGCTACCACAGCAACGACAACAAAAAAGTTGAAATGAAAATAATAACAGACAATATAAAATACAATGGATGCAATAAACAGTAAAAATAAAATGCAAAACGCAATTAAAATTTAAACGATGAGGGGTTTGTTTCTGTTTCTAAACAGAAGAAAGAGCCCGTCTTTGGGAACAAGACTGAGTCTAGTCACTGTACAGCTGTTTAGCCTTTGTTGGTGTTAGCGTTGCAACTTTGTCCGTATGTCCAGCCAGCCAGCCAGCCAGCCACCCATGCAACCATCCAAGATCCTTCTAGGACTGGGACATGTGGGGTCTATACAAGAACTTTTGAGATCTGGAGCATGCCTGTGGGTTGGGGACCATCATGTGGAGGAAAACTGTGTGTGTATACTGAAGCCAGATCAGTCATTAAAGAGGACATTTCCCAAACTTGTCAATTGCAGTCCATATCAATGAGCCATCGATCGTTGCGACCACTGAAGTCTGTATGTATATGGTTGCTTAGCTACAACAGTTCTGTCTCTGCATGTTTGACAATTCTTTGTGCTTTTTTTTTTTAACTCTCATTTTTTATTGTTAGTATGGCCAAAGCAGATGGTCACACCGCGGAGTCTGGTCTGCTTGAGGTTTCTTCCCATAATCAAAAAAACTCCTGAAGGAGGCTCACGGGGTGGGTCAAATTTAAACCTACCTCATTGGTAGCACCTTTGGGTGACTTATTTTGTGATTTGGTGCTATACAAATAACCTGAATTGAAATTGAACTGAATTAACTCTATAATGATTCAATTACCATCGTTTTGCCCCAGGTGAAAAGCTGAATGCAAAAACATCTGAAAAAAAAAATCCCAGAGTTCGACTTGATCTCTGAAATCTGTAGAAACTTTACTGACTTCTAACAGTTATCCTCAGTATACTTTTAGTTTTACAGAAGATAATAGGGCAACACTTAAACTAAATGACTCCATAACACATAATGAATGACTGTAGAGTTTCATTAGGTAATCATACAAAACTATGCAAGGCATTAGACACCCCACACAAGACTGGGATAGAGACAGCCATGGAGAGAAATGCCGTAGTCAGATCCTCATAAACGTGACCAGAATAGAAATGCTTCCTTTACTTGAAAAGACTAGACTATGTTCTGAAAAACAGGACACAGCCGAAGAAACGGGTAAGATGTATTCAGAATTCAAGCCAAGAATATACACCCACTCATCCGCAACACAATATCCTTTTTAAAACACATGTATGCAAGCGCCATTGCTTGCTTTGCCAATCGGAAGTATTCTCACATTGCAAAACAACAAAAAAAAAAATGCCTAGGCTTGCTCTAATTTGTGTTTTCAAACAGGGATGTTTGGGAATCGCATGCTGGCAAGTATCTTGTGTGCTGCACAGCAAACAATGTTCAATCACTCACTCCTCTACACAAACTCACTGTGACTGTTTTACTGCAGGAAACACTTAAAGCAGGATACATGACTGGCAGCCAACTGCCTGACATGATGGATGTTGCTGTCGAGCTCTACTGGGATGGAGTTGGGGGTGAGTATGTGGTTCCCAACTCTGTGCTCAACAGCAATTGGCATACCCACAACCAGATACAGTGCACATGAAAAAGTGTAAACAGACGCTCTCGTACAATACATATAGTGCATAATGTGGCATCAAATCTTCCAAGGTAAATTATGACTCGGTTTGAGCGGCAGTAAATCCAATAATCATGAGCTCTCAGACGAAGAGCTTGGCAATCTCTTTGAAACCACAAAAAAGAAAAGTGGAGGCATCTGTCTCCATAAAAATGAAGTGCTCCCATATTGCTGTAACTCATCTAAAACTAGAGAAAAGAGTTACCAGACTTAAAAAAGCAGTTCTGAAGACCATTCACTCACTCTCGGCTGAGCCAATCCAATGCACTGAGTGTTCGTTACTCTTCTTTAAGCTTCTTGCCCCCTCCAAATATTGGGACAAGTTGACCCATGTCAGCAGGAGAGCAATAAATACCAAATGCCAGTACCTCAAGGATACAAGGCAAAAAGAGAAAGGGAATGGAAGGTACCTCGGGTGATCAAAACTCATTGGGTTCTTAGATCTAGCAGGAAACAAATAGGTGGGATTTACTCAGGAAGCTGTGTTGTCGGCTATGGAGGCATGAAAAAAGAAGAAAAAGACCTCAGAGGAGATGCTTTGTGAAAAGGTTAGAATGGAAAACATTGATATAAACCTCTTTCCAAAGAGTTTCTCTAAATGGTATGGTCGCTGAACTGTGGTGCAGCAACATTTTTTGGAGAATGAAAGGGAATAAGTCAATACCCTGCTTCCTGTTTTAACTCCAGGTTCACATACCTTGCACTCTATATACAGTATCCAAGGGACTTGCTTTCAGCATCCCAGTGGAGCACTGCTGGGAGATGAAAATATATTATGTTGCATTGCAAAACAATTGTGGGCCAAAGAAAATTACAGCTCAAATAGCTGAGATCCACTTAGCAGCAACCGGGCAAATGAGCACCTGGCAATTGGCGCACGTCAGGCGTTGTTTACATCCCCTCGAAGTGGATGAGGGTTTGCAAAGAAAATCAATGTGGATGCAAACAGTTTAATGGTGGAGTAATATGTTCCCCTGGGCCAGCTACACTGGCATATCCTGTCAGAGCGGAGCCGAACGTAGGCGGAATTCAGTTGCTGTTTTCTTTCTTTTTTTTTTTTTTTTTTTTTTTTTCTTTTGTCTTCACCACCCCCTTCCCACCGGCACATTCAGTCCACATGCACGTCTCAGTTCCTGAAGACAGTCTTCAAGGCTATCTTTTCGGAATGCTAAATCTGCAGGGCTGCCAATCAAAGGACTGGATGGATGAAACTAAGCAAGTTCAAATTCATATATTCCAAAAATGATGGTGATTGATGGCCTCCACACTGGCTCATCCCCTCCCAAAAAACAAATTGACACAAATAAGAAATAAGAAAACCTGTTCTACATTAGTTTGAGATTCTTGTGGATCAATCAAGGTTGAGTTTTGGCCATGATCTTTGGCCGTCCTTTTCCCATTGGATGACTCAATCTGCCCATCATGTAACAATCGATACCGAGCCTGGGACTCATACATCCTCAACTAAGAATTCATAAATGCTACAAAATCATTTCTCTTTGCTCTTTCTTCGGGCAAACAGGATATGCAAGTCTCCAACTTCGAACTTCAGATAAGAAAAGAGTTACTACACTGCAGTGAGAAAAAAGTTACGAGATGACTTACAAGCAGGGAAAAACATCTTAAAAGAAAGTAAAACACAACGTCCTTGTGCACTTAGGTAAAGAAATTAAGCTTTGGTCTTAAATTGGATTTTATACACAAATTTGCACTTAATACCTTACCTAAAATGGAGAACAGCACTTTAAAGGTAGCTTTAATGTATCCTAAGCAAATCAGTCTCGAAAAAGCACTGACATGCTCAGACAAATACAGAGAGAGTAAGGCCAGGATTAAAGGATGGAAAGACAGAAAGAACGCTATTTCTAAACACTAGCAGGAAAGCAATCCCTGAGCCATACAGGATGTTTTCTTCAGGTCACCATTCTAGTTAGCCAAAAGGTGGGAAGTCGTAGTTCCATCTATCTAGTTGTACATTCCCATATTTATTCGGTTAAACAAATGTCATCCACTCCACTTCTCTATGAGAGTGGACGATGATCTGTGGACACTGACCACAATTTCTCCTTCTCTCTCCTTTCTCTTCTGAGGCTTGTGGATACCTTAAGAAGTAGTAAGATCCAGCAGCCGGGTGCCTCAGTATTGAGGACCCTAGTGGTTGGAGAAGGCCAAGGGTAATTCCACATTTTTCGAGGCTGCAGCAGAGAGATGATTTCTTTCGGGACATGGGGATAGACTAGTTGGCTGCCTGGTTGGTTGCCGCCCAGGACCCAAGAGAGTTCTATAGTGTGGTAGACTCCAAGACATGACCTGAGCTGGACTGGAACAATACAAATGAAGTGCCTTGTCCAAAAACACAGACAGGTACCAGGAATCAAACCTAGGTCTACATATTGGTAGTCCAAGTCTTATCCTACTGAGCTACCTGCTGTTGATACTTTAGAGGTTGTAGAAAATGGGATGGCAAATGAAACATGGATAAAGCCAAGCACTCTCTGCACCATTTCTTCTGCACTGACTTTTCCCCACAATTTGCACAGTTAACCGTGACTCACGCTCTGACTCAGGGCAATAACCCTTCTCCCTCCTTCCCGAGCTACTTTTTCCGCCCGCTGTGTTCTCTTGCTTCTTCAGAGACTGAAGCCAGGTCGCAGGTGCACCACCACAAAAGCCCCTGGCTACAAATGCCACAAAGATAATAAACTCAGTTGATTTTTGGGATCCTTGCACAAAAACTGAGAGCAAATCAAAGTTCAGGACCAGAAGATGATGACAGCATGAAATGGGCAAAGAAATATAGTCAGGCATCCGTCTGTGCTTGTGTGGGAGAGGCTTAATTCCCATTTGGGCAAACAGAGATTCAAAGAGACTTCAATATCAAGCTACAAGGCATAAATTTTAAGTTTTCAGGCCATTTGGAGTCAATAAAGATCTTTTCAGGAAATGGTTTTCTTTAACTGTTTAGCAAACAACAGAAACGCAGACTGACACACATTTCCGGGGGCCATCTTGCTCAAAGATGACTTCTCACATATTCTTTCTGAACCGCTTTACTCTTTCAACAGTGTAATTTTTTTCCTGTACTTTCTGCGTGTGAGAGAGAATCTCTGTGTTGCAAGTATTTATTAACTCACCCAGTGGTACACCTTGTCCCTTCCTGCCAACTGCCTGTGGCTGTAACTTCAAAGTCCCTTCTGTCTCCTCTTGTTTATAAGGATTGCTCCTTCTCAAAAGATCCTGGAGCTAAACTGGAACTTTTTTATATATTTTTTAATATATATATTTTTATATTTTCAAAATGAACAAGGTGCACAGCATTTCCTGACAAGATCCAGCTGTGGGTAACCATGTTTTCATTATGTTAATATTTTGCACTTTGTTTCCCCAGAGAGATGACTGCAATGCTCAAGAACTAGTACCTAATCCATGACAGTGAAATGTATAATTCTACTGGATGAAGTAATAAGTCATATATTGGCCCTGAGGCCCATTGGTGCTGGTGATTATCCCTCGATTGTGTAGTGTGAAGAGGATGAAAGTCTATGACTCCTGGATGGGACGCCAGTCCATCGCAGGTTACTTCCACAGCCAAGGTCGGTGCCCATTTCCAGCAAGGTGGCCTGCGAGAATGCAGATGAAGTGTTTTGTTCAATTACACAGGTACGAATCATGACCGAGAATCAAACCCATGTCATATCCTCATATCCCACAGAGCTACCTGCTCATGTAATGCAGCTAAATGTTGAAATATCAGTAAGTGCTTTTCAGTGGACCAGAGTCCACAGCAGTAAGTGGCATTAGTCAGGTTTAGTCTGGGCCCTCAGGGATATTATTGTGCAGATTTGTTTACAAGTGTGAAATTTGGCACAGATGTAGGCCAGGTCATACTAAATTAATTTTTGGAGGGTGCTAGAGTCAACGATCATTGGAGCCGCCATATTGGACGAATCCAAGATGGCTGCCAGTCACCATTTGATTTTCTCATAAATTCACAACCAAAAGTCATAGGATCATAATTCAGGGTTCTTTTTTAAAAGTTGTTTTTAACCTCAGAGAATCCAAATCTGCACTCTGTTTCGAGATAAATGCATGTAAATATGCTGATTTAGTAGTTGAAAGCATATTTTATCCAAATTAAATAGATTTTAGGGAGCCATTAGGGGGTATTGCAGAGATACGTTTACAAGCATGTATTTTGGCAAAAAGATATAGAATAGAACATACTAATTTCATTTAAAGAGGGGGGCAAGTTAGAAATCATTTGAGCGGTCATATTAGAGAAATCCAAGATCACCGCCAGTTGCTGGGCTCCAGTCATGCTTGTAGACACGTGTCATACCCCCCCCAATGGCTCCATAAAATCAATTTAATTTGGATAAAATATGCTTTCAACCACTAAATAATGCATTTATGTCAAAACAGAGTGCATACATGGATTCTATGAGGTCAAAAACCTATAAAAAGAACCCTCAATCACAATCCTATGACTTTTATTTGTGAAGTTATGAGAAAATCAAATGGTGACTGGTGGCCATATTGGATTTGTCCACTATAGCGGCTCCAATGATCGTCGACTCCAGTGCCCTCCAAAAATATATCTGTGCCAAATTTCATACTTTTAGACCAATCTGCACAATACCCCCCTTCATAACTCCTTAAGGGCCTGGACTAGTTAGTAGGTGACCAAGCAGGACATGGCTTTACTGAGAGGACTGAGAGGCAGAAAAGAACCTCCTGACCATTCTCTCTCTGTGATCAGGTCGTCAGGTTTGTGAGGATGTGCCATACGCTGTGAAACCACAAATGTATACTCATGTTGTCAGTCAACAGAAACAGAAGAATATATGAATTCAAACAAGTCCAAGATACATCACAGGATGCTTGCTATGTGCTGCACATACACAGTTTGAATGAGCGGGCTCCCTCAGTCTTTCACAACATGCCAGCAACATATACAATTGGAAATGGCTGATTATGCTCATTGTGTGTTTTTAAAAGGTCGTGCTTTAATCGTTGTCTAGTCTGAGTCATTGTGACTGAAGCTAAAATACCATCCAAATCCTTAATGTTGCAGCAAGTTTATGGGGAAGAAACTGTCATTTACACATGCATTTGAATGGAACGATATGTTCGAAGAGAGGAGGCTGGCAACAATCTACGGTCTGGAAGACCTTCAACAAGCGGAATGAGGAGCTTGGTATGGATAGTTGCAGATGGAACTTTCCATCGACAAGTATACTGTCTGGAGCATCATTGGTGAAAATCTCAGACTGTGCAACGAACATGATCCTCAAGTTGTTGTCCAAGGACCAGCAACAGCAAGCCGCTGTCTGTCAGGCACGTCGAGGACAGTTGAGACCTGTCATTACTGGTGACGGATCATGGGTTTTTGAATGCAGTCCAGCGAGCAGCAGCAGAATTGCATGATGAAGGTCATCACCAAGTCGAGAGAAAGTAAAGATGTTGGAGTTGAAGGTCATGGTGATGCTAATCCCGCTTTTTTGGGCATCAATAAATGTACCAGGAGATCCTCTGGTACCTCATGAGGTCCATCTGGACAAGAGCAGAGATCTGTGGGAGATTGCAAAACCATGAACACACCCCTGCTGACAGTGCCCTGAGAAACCACCACTTTCTAACATAGAGGAATGTGCCAACTATGATGCAAACGCCGTATTTGCCAGACTTGGCGCTTTGTGATTATTTTTTTCTTTACCCCAAGCTCAAAGGGGTGATCAAGGGGACCCAATTTTCCAATGGGGAGATCATCAAGAGGGCCACGACCATGGCACTCTGGGGGATTTCTGAAGAAGCCTTCCGGGGTGCATCATGGAGTGTGAGGAGATGATGGACAAGTGTGTGGGACTGGAAGAAGACCATTTTGAAGGTGAAAAGCTGTGATTTTTTTTTTTTTGATTACCATTTCTGTAAAGTCAGTCCCATTAGTTTTTAGACGTATGTTCTAAAATTCTTAATTTGACTGCACAGAAATAGTGTCCCTCTTAAAGACCACATTACGACATCACAACACAAATAACTTATTGTTTACGACTTTTATCTGTACCTCTCCTACATCACTAGCTCAGGTCAGGTCGAGGAGCATGTGTTGGTGTTGCACGGTGCCGCATCCATACTCCTACAGAGCAACCCTGGGTCCTGATTGGCAACGATCCAGTCATGCCAGTAGCCTACAAACTTATGTAAAAATTCACATAAGGTTCAAATCGCAAACAGCAATGAAGCAACAGCAGGACTAAAAGCTCACTGTATAGGATCGAGACTCTGTGTTCGAAAAGTACCAATTATCCAATTGTCTGGGGGCGGGGCAAAATAGCAGAGAGCGTAAATGAGTACATCTGTTTTTACACATTCTTAGAGTGCCAGCGCAAAAATATGGAAGCGTGGCTGAAAGTGTGACAACTTGTGTGCGCTTGTCCGATTGTGTCCGTGTCAGTTCTACTGCTTCTGTGTGTGTGTGTGTGTGTGTGTGTATATACACGTGTGAAACAACACTATATGTGCAGGCTGGCGGTGGCAATCGGGCTCACTAATTACTTCCTGAGCCGAGTGAGTTATCAGTGAGAGGAGGAGCTGCCACAGATGGTGAGAAACCAACGCTGATGCCAGGATATGCTACTCCTTCATCATTACAGCAGTGTGTGTGTGTGTGTGTGAGCCACATGCATGTGTGCAACGTTCGAGTCTCGCACATACTGCACACAACGGATGATTGTGTGTGACCAAAATTGCTTTTAGATTGCTAATTAACTATTACTAATTAAACATTAACTTTTAAAATTGCTTTTAAAAACCGTGAGTGCTGCTGGGAGACAATCGATGAACAACATGTCAAATTTCTTATTGTGACATTGATTTACCTTCACATCACTGTTATTCCTATAATGTCGGTGTCACACTATCACGTATTTGTTATTTATCACGTATCGCATACGGCCCATACACGGGAAAAATTTAAAGTGCAGAAGCCTTTTTTTTATTTTTATCATTACTTGGCCCACCACATCACGGATATATCTGCGATCCTTGTGTGTCTGTGTGTGTGTGTGTGTGTGTGTGTGTGTGTGTGTGCACATGCGTGCACATGCTTGTGTGACTTTCGGGCTCTCTGCCAGCGCCATGTCTTTCTACTGTCACTGTAGAAAGAGGGGGGATATATGCGCTCTGTAGCATATATCCACGCACGTTGCTGCGCACCTCTGGCCAGGTGCTCTGACGTGTCCTGTCCAACGAGTGGATTTTTAAAATTTTTTATCTACATATAATAATCCATTGACAATTAGAATAATAGTAATGTCGATCGGTTGGAGGTCAGGTGTGGATAAATCAGAGAACGTCTTTGGTGCGGGTGGATGATTCATTTTAGCAGTGGGTTCGGGTGACGTCAGAGCTGATCTGTCTGTGTATGCAAGTCCATTCACAATAAGTAGCAGCTAAGTAAAGGCTTGTAGAGCTTGTGTACACTGCAGTAGACTTTAAGTCGAGTTTACGCACTGTTCCAGTAAAACACCTGCGGCAGGACCCTCCCGGAGGTTTTGAACATTTTACAATGACACATTTTCTGGGATCTTGGCGGGACTCGTTCCGACACAGGAATTAAAGCAGTTGTCGTGGGTGTTTTGTTGGCTTCCCGCACCAGTCTCCTTATTTGCCCAATTACTCAGTTTTTGAGAAGTGCCTACTCCAGACACACTTACCATATAATTACATACTGTTTGTATGTCCTAGTGATTGATGTAAATGAAGTCCAAGACATATTCAGTGATTTGGAAATATTCATATACCCACCCCATGACATCCCATGAACCATGGAAAAAATAAATAAATTTAAAAAGCTGGCTGTAATTTCTTCCTTTAATTAATAAATGTGTGCCATAAAGCACTTATTCGCTTAACATAAGTGAGGCTGCTTTGTACCATAAATCATTTCTAGGCATTTCCAGAAATAAAAAGTCACTGCCGAGTTCTTATTTTCTGACTCATTGTGCAACACTTTGTAGCGTATTTTTGTCCTTATTTGACATGGAATGGATCAAGGGCTTTTAATTTCTTCATCTTATGCTGTTAAAATAAATCCACCAACAAACGTTTTTTGATCTTTAGTCCACATACAATCACCCGAAAACCCTGAGAAAATGATGACTTTATAATCTGCATTCGGCAGGCTTTCACCTATAGCAGCTTAGATGATCCTCATCTCTCTGAAGTAAAATGGGATTTTAATATGATCATGGAAAATGAGGAAAAATGCTAAACAGTAAATGGCCATTACCAGTTTGTATCACCTATTTTCAGATTCATTACAGTGGACAAACTTCTGACCCTTTTGTCTTTCAAGCCAATTGCTGAGCAAAATTTAAAAAAAAAAGTTATGCATGAAAAGAAATTAGCACTACAGTTGAATAACTTCAAAGGTAGTAATGCCAATATTCCTTAAAAAATACCACTCATCCCCCTTTCCATCCACAAGCACAGACCCTAATTCCCTTGGATGCCCATTGATCTTTTCCCCACTCAGCTTTTACTCAGAATACACTGTATGATGGCTGCTACGGTTCAAAGACACCAAACCAGCTCCGTCCCCCTGTGCCTCCTCAGCACTCATCCACTTCCCACCGTACTAAAACCTACATCAGCAAAAGGCAAGCAAAGGGTTTCCCAGTAGACATCCTCTTCACTCTTCAGTCACCCCTTGAGTCAAAACGCCGCATGCTGACTACTCACCACTGTGAAGAGCCCTCAGTGCCGCTGACCTCCAGTAGGTCATAGTCGTCCTCCAGTTGGAAATCGGAGAAAACCAGTGCAATGGTGTCTCCTGGCTCTGCCAGCACCGTCCACGTGCAGTCAGCGTTGTTGTTGTACTCAGCAGGGTAATTGGGAGTGGTGATGACCCCGCTCTGACCCCGCAGCGTCCCACCGCAACCATCATCCGCTGCAAAAAGAACAGCAGAGAGAATGCATTGAAAGGCTTAAGAGACGGTGGATGCAGTTAAAACAGTGATGATCACAGACCCATGCAGGCAGACTGAAAAAAAAAGAGCTTTAAAGCTGTAAATTGCCATCTTTTCAAGCAGCAAAACATAATATGATAAAATCACTTGGCAACAGTAAGGCAACATAGACTTATTTGCTCAACTAATATCGATATTACCCAAAGTCAGTGTTTAACAATTTGGCAACGTGGGACTGAAGAACAATTTGTCGAAAATATCTATGTGTCCCTTCAGTGTTCTGAGAAAGGATTTAAGGGACCATAATACTGCCTATCTGGTGCTTAAAATTGATGAAAATACTGAGAGTTGTGTTTGCATCCTTGGTTGAAAGTCGATCGTATTCAGTGGGTATTCGACTCCATCAAGGTTGTAATTTATTACAACTCCATTTGTGATTAAAACCACAGCATTCTGCTAGATAGATGGTTACTTTTGAGATGTGGGGATAGACCAGTTGTCTGCCTGGGTGGTTGCCATCCAGGACCCAAGACGGTTCCATAGTGCGGTGGATGCGGCGACACGGAACACCAGCGCATGCTCCCAGACCTGGTCTGACCCTACAATGCTGGAAACGAGTGGATTGCTCCACTGGACTGGGAGTGAGTCACTACTCCAAGTGAGGAACTTTATGCCCCTTGGGTTCTTGTTCATGAGCGCGGGCAGAATGGTGTGAGTGTTCTTCAGGTGACTTGGAGCAGCAATGGCAATAACTCATCACCGTTGTGGTGAAGAAAGATCTGAGCAAGAAGCAAAGCTTTAAATTTTCCAATTAATCTACATTGAAATCCTCACCTTATAGTTATCACCTGTATAAATATAGTTATTAAGCTTAGCCAATAACAATAGCTAGCTAAGAACTGGCATGAATGCAGGCATCCATTTCCTCTGACGTCAATAACTACAACCGGAGGAAGTCAAATGATGTAAAGCTTACTTCCAGCTACCAATTTCTGACCATAATTAAAAGCAGCCTCACTCTTTGAGACCGCGTGAGGAGTTCTGACACATGGAATAAGCTCAAAGTGGAGCCGCTGCTCCGTCCCATTAAAAGGAATCAATTGAGCTGGCTTGTACATCTGATTAGCACCGAATGCCTTCCTTTGGAGGTTTTTCAGACATCTCCAACTGGACGGAGACTCTGGGGTATACCTATGTTATGATGGAGGGATTATACATCCCATCTGCTCTCAAAGTGCCTTGGGATCTCCAAGGAGGAGCTGTAGGATACAGAGAAATACATCTGGGCTACCTAAACATGCTGGCACCCCAACTTTGCTCCTCATTTAAGCGATTCTAATTCAAAATTCTAATAATGTTTTAAATGTCAACTATTTTATATCAAATGAACTCATCTGTATTGGTGGGCTACATAGCACTAAAAAATTAAAAAAAAACCTCATCCAAAGAAAAGTAAACTTTGAAGAGAACATATTTCATAATAAAACTTGGCTCATACAGAAACTGGAGGCACAACAGTTCCAAGCCTAATGCCTGCATTCACAAGTGACTTATTTATTGATCAGCACTATGAATGTCTCGTGAGTAAGTAACAGTTGACAGTGCAAAGTTTAGCATGTGACTGATGACCCCAGTTCACTTTGCAGCTCAGTACTTGAGCCGCATGTCCCAATGTAGGGGAGTTTTAGCGAAGGCAGACAATTCTACCTTCTGAAATCTTGATTTCAAATATTAAAATGGCAATCACTGTCAGCTCGGCTGCTTGTGAATTCTGCGCTGCTGCATGTTCATCTTCTCAGACTGTTTGGAGATGGTTGTGTGGCTGTTCGTTGTCATAATTCCATGACACTACAAGGGGGCAATGTCAGAAATAACACCACAAAATGCAAAAAAAAGCCCAAAAGTGTAAACAAGTTTCCTGCATTTTTGCCAGTGTTTTATTTGTGGGGCTTTTTTTTTTTTTGTTTGATTACCCATAATTCTCTTTGCTACATCTGCCTCTAAAAATGTCTTTAGACAAACCAATAATAATAATCATACTGTTTAGTCAGTAAGTTGATATGTCACACCTATTGGTTTCCATGGTTTTTGCCCAAACTGTAGGGACATGTTTTCTGCTCAATTTTTTTTTCATTTATGAAAAACCCAAACCCTCACCCTAACCCTGAAGAATATCCCTCCACAAAAAAAAAAAAAAGTTGGCCGAAAAACATGTACCTTCAATTTGGGTGAAAACCAGCAGCACCCACACGTACCAATTAAGATGGATGGATTACCTTGGCAAAGGTGAAGTGGTCACTAACACAGATTAATTTGTGAACAAAATTCAAGAAAACTAAGCCTTTTGTGTACATAGAAGAAATCTTAAATCTTTCACTTCAACTTATGAAAAATGGGAGCGAAAACAACACTGTTGCATTCATATTTCCATTGAGTATATATTTGTTGTTTTTTTGTTTATTGGCCACAAATTATTGATTGGCGTTGATCTGTAGAGCAAAATCTCAAAATACTGGAGCAAATAAAAGTGCAAGTAGTTGTGCAAGTTGTTCCATTATTTACAGGTTTTTTTTCTTTTTTTGCCGTAAGCCAGAACAACCCCAGTTGTGTGATGTGAAAATGCCCTACAGTGCCTTTACAGTCAGCGTGGAGCTGGGTTGTGTTCATGATGCAACCTAATGCAATATGGGGTGATTAAATTGTGATTAATTCACATTTGTATTAATTACAAGAAGTCTTCTGTCCTTGAGATTGTTTTAAGGAGATCATTAAGTTGGAATTCATTATGCTGTCGCAATAATTCTGCGACCTACCAAATGATATGTTTATTCCGGCGTTGAACACAGTATCAAATACTATTTAGGAGGCTATCACCGTTTTACTTGTCAATTAAAGCATGTGTTATTTTGTACTGGTGAGCAGGGGGAAAACATCTAAATACAATATTAAATTTCATGTGTCAGTATGTTGATTTCGGAGTTAGGCTCTGTGGGATTCATTAGGGCGCAGCCAGCGCTGTATGTGGTAGTTCAAAGAGGGGCGGGGGGCTCGCGGAGACACCAGAGACTATCATCCATCCTACCTGTCACCACAGCAATTCCCCCCTGCCCCCCACGCCCACCCCTGAAGAGGGAGGGCAATTGGGTGTACGGACGTGCAGAAAGCTGAGAGCAGTGAAGTTGAAGAACAGGGAAACCACGACAGAAGGGTGCCGAGAGGTGGATGAAGAGGATGACAGGTGACAAGCGGGGATGGGAGAGGGAAAAGTGCAGAGGAACAGTGGACAATAAAGAAAGAGGAAGATGGCGAGCAGGTTGACAGGTGATTGTTGCAGTGGGAGTGACAGGAAGACTGTAGGCAGCATGAAAAAAAATTGAGGAAATGCATTGATATTCCACTCAGGACAGTTTCTCCACAGTTGAAGGGAAATCTCTGGCTTCTAACTCTACCTTTCACCTTGACTCACTCCCTCGCTTTCTACATTTGGTGCCTTGCCTTGGCCAAAGCAAAGTGGTTGACAACAACAAAAATCGAAAAAAGTGTCCCCACCACAGACTATATAAAACCAAGAAACTATTCAAAGCTTTAATAAAAGGTGTGAAAAAACATATTCATTTTTTTCTCACTAAATTGTAGATGTCAGGGCGCTTCCTACGGTTGAACAGCACATATTTTCTGCCTGTCACTTGGTATGTCATGGTTTCCCGTGAAATGTGTGGCGCCAGTTCAATTCTGCTGAGTGTCATGGCAACTGAGGAAAAGCGTGGTCAACGAATGCAACCCGTGAGAAACATATACATCTGTATACTTTCAGTACTGTACAGAGGTTTTGGGCACCAAGGGATTTTGTTAACTGAAAAATTCATGGTTTCATGCGTTATTTACCTTCTTCAGTGGGTCAAGAGAAACATCACATTTTAAATGCATTAACATTGCTATTCCACTAAAACCAAATATGAGATTTTTTTTTACCCAAACAAAACTCACAAATAATGACATTATGTACCGAATTTTCAGTTAAATTAATGTTCTTTCAGCTGCTCCCGTTAGGCAGCAGATCTCCAAATCACCATGTTCTCTGCATCTTCTTCTGTCACACCAACCACCTGTATGTACTCCCTCACTCCATTAATTAGCCTCCTCTTTGGCCTCACTCTTCTCCTCATGCCTGGTGGCTCCATCCTCAGCATCCTTCTCCTGATATGCCCTTCATCCTTCATCCGCACAGGTCCAAACCATTTCAATTTTGCCTCTCTGATTTTAGCCTTATTCAGATGGGATTACTTTCACATCGGGAGGCGATGTAATTTTACCACAGGACGTCTGCAATATTTATGGCAAATTCACATGGGATAAAGTTTGCTAAAAATGAGTGAGATGGGAGTGACTACTCAATAAACAGGCCTGACCCACCACCGGTTACTTAGTCAGGTAAATGTATGGTAGAACCCTCAAAAAATTGATACAAAAGGTTTTTAAGTTGATGTTAGCACCTCTATGCATGCTTAATAACATTGAAAATTTACTAAAATCAGACAGGGCAAATAATGAATGTCACGTGATTTACAATCCACCAATCAAATGACAAGGACTTATTTAGGTGTCATGTAAAGACAATTTAGTGTTCAGACAAGGTTAAGAAAGCTCAGCAGAATACCATAAAAAAGTATTCCAAATATAATAAAGCAGTGGCCCACATATGCTTTCATCAATTTGTTTTTATACCAAATTACAATTTGCTGAAGGTAACCATGAATTTGACAGAAGTAAATGGACTCCAAGACAGGCCGGTTTGCTGCCATGATGTCAGACATTGCTTAACCCCCCACCCATCCATATATTGATGCAAATTATGACTTCAAAATTCCTCAAGATGCCAAAATGACAGTATGAGAGTTAAATATTACAAAATTTAACCTAAAAGGTAGGTCAGAGGAAATATAATTAACACTTCTGGTTGAATATAACATTTACTTCAGACAATTTGTGTTAACTAATAGCGTTCTTGGGAACCCAGTTTGGAATTGTCAACAAATAATTGCCTAATGGTATTTTAGTTGATTCCATTGGATTCCTTGTACCCAAAAACATAGGTTTAGACACCAAAACCAACTTTCTAGGTTGAATAGTGGGTGAGATTTAACCATTTTTAGTTCCCAGAGGGCATCTTGGACGCCATATTGAAAATGACCCCTTTCCGGAAGTTAGATTGTAGTACATTTTTAGTATAGGGTTAGTTCACACATCCGCAAAACAAATGTGTCCCATCCCACTGATTTTGTTTTAACTGTTGCTTTATTAATTTTTTTTTAAACTGCATGCAGAGGTGCACTCTTCGCAGCGCGCTCTGCACAGCAGGTGGCTCGAAGACGCACCGCAAGTGAATGCACAGAGTTGAGGCGCCGATATGAACGTGATCATATGAATTCGCAGCCATGATATCTGTGAACACATTGATACAGAAATTCTGTAGACTCAAAACTCAACTGTGAATGTCAACTCTCTGCTGTTGCTGGGTTGATCGTCTTCCAAATGTCTCATTAAGTGCCTCCATACTCATTTTACAGAGGATATTGACGTGTCTATTGGCACGGGATTAATATAACCAGAGGTAATTTCTATCGTTTTACAAAATGTAAAAGTCGCAGGAATGTTTGTTGACACAGAGTGGGCAGTCTGTAAAAATGACCGAATTGGTGTATTCGGATGGGACAAAAATCAAGTGAGAAACTCTGGTAATAACAGCATTATCTCACCTACCCATGTTAATCTAATCCCATCCAAATTGGGCATTTGTCTCCAAACTGTCTGACCTGTGCTGCCCCTCTGTTATTCTGAATCCTAATCCTATCTATGCTTCTCACTCCCAAAGAAAATCACAGCATTGACTTCTTTGTAGGTGTACCACATTGTATGTAACAATACAGGCAGTTGCTGGTGATTACTCAAAAATAAAATGATTGTACAGTACAACTCTGATTAAGCACAAAATAATTTACTTATATAAATTATGTATTTCTTGAGGTGAAACGTGGTCCAACACAGTAAATTTGGCTGAATAATATTTGCACTTGCTGGAACTGCATTTGGTCCCACTCCAAATAGAGTTATATAAACTCAATCTGGACTGAAATCAACTCTGTAGTTGTGCTGAAACAAGTTAAGGGTCATTTCTACTAAGACTAAGACTGCTTTCCATCTGAGGGTAATGGGTTATGAATGGGTTGGGGGAAAGCCATTTGGAGCCTCATGCTTGGAAAAGAGGAAGCCACAGGAGAACACCAAGCATCTTGTCTTTGGAGGGTGGCAAGTGGTGCGGTACTGAGGGCTCATCCACTGCATGGCAGAGCCCAAGTCCAAATCTGTGGTGGCTCATGTGGGTAGGCATGCGGAACATTCTTTTTCTCAGCAAGGATGCCCATA
>OMMV01191486.1:0-16686 GCA_900302635.1 Chatrabus melanurus
AGCCAGTTTAATTTTGTTTCTAACTTGAAAATTGAGGAATCTATGGCCAAAAGAGTGTGAAAAACGAAAATGTAGCTCCATATAGACTTTCGTTATCGGGAGACAAAAAAAAAAATTGGAACTGACAGTAAGAGAAGATAAAGCAAAGGATGGGGGTCATTAAAATAAGTTTGAAGTTGCAGGCCGTTTTGGGTTGATAACTCAGATAAGCCATCATAAGGTAAATTTTCAGCGTTGTTTGGCACTCTAAAAGGGCCATAATGTGGGGTATATTTATAAATTGAGTTGAAATAAATAGGAAGGTGATATCAGGCCGTTTTTGGTTGAAGAAAATGATCAGCACTAAAAAAATTGAATCAGACATTTTGCCATTTACTTCTATGAGAAATTCAATATTTCCCCCCACCCAAACCTGGGATTTCCCGGGGGGCACAGCTAGTAAATAAATAAAATTATTATTGTTTTTCTTTTTTGATTGTTTCAACTAAGGTGCACAGGATGGGATGAGCAACACCAGCTGTAGTCTTTTGTTGTTGTTGTTCCTGGATTAGACACCAGTGATAGCTAAAACGTCAAATGAAGGCACAAGGCTTACAAGAAACCATGCTTAAATTCATGTTCAGCCTGACATCGTGATCCTAGAGGAAGCCAAAGTGATGATGATGCCTAATTTTGTGTAAAATTTACACATTGAGTTATGTGATGGACATTTTCTGGAAATTACTGCATTTATAGCGAATGGGGCCTGCATGGTTGTGCAATGGTAGAAGTCTTGGCCCCCAACAAGAAGGTCCCAGTTTCAAAGTCCACTAGTGCTCCATTGTCCTTGCACATCTGGAGTTGAATCATAAATGGTAAAACGTGCCAAATCAACAACCAGACCCATACCGGATCTGTTCTAGTTACCCTGAGCAAAGAGGACAAGCTAAAAGAAAATAAATAAATAGAATTTGAGCATATCGCTATTATCCCACACATTCTTCCATCAACATGGCACATTGACTCAAGGGCAATCTTAAAGAAAATTCTGGCAATGGTTATTGCATATGGGGTCACACTAAGAGTGCTTAACACTAGCAGTTTACACCAACCACAGCGAGTGTCAATGCTAACAGCATAAACCATAGCATCATCGGCAGTTAGTGTGACCATGTATGCTAACACGGACACACTGATTAGAGACTCATATTGCAACGCTGTTTCTGTGTGTCTCTGTCACAAACACACACACACAGTTTTCGTGCACCATGCCAGGCAAAAGCCACTATGACAAAATGGAACACTTGTGAGCTGATGGGAATTTGAAGCATGTGACTCCGTTTCAAATTCCTTGCGATTAGCAGGGCACCCATGGGATTAATGGAGTCAGTCAGTCAGTGTGTCTGCAAAACGTTCCATAAGTAACTACATAAAAACGACTGCATATTCAGCTCTGAAATTTTGGGTTCTGATCAATAGAGGTGAGGACCAGTGAACCTCCTATTTTGGGTCATGTTGATGTCTTTTAACATCCACAATGACAATAACATAAAATAAAGACAGACAGGTCTATCAAGTTGCTTCTAAAGCCTTGCTGGTAATTGCACGGTCCTGGTGGCCGCTAAGGCCACTGTTGCATGTTAAGGCAAAATGGGATGTGAGCTATTCTGGCTATTGACAAACTGACTTCCAAGCAGCAGTTGCTGAGCAGGATCTTTCTTCAGGCTCCTTCTCATCTGAATGAAGCAAACATATCCTGTCTCCAAATGTGAGTTACTGCACACATATGTGAAGGCTCACTCACATACTCACTCACTCATTGAAAATCCGTTTAAGTACGCACACTTGCATATGCACACACACACACACGCACACACACGCACACGCATGTGACCACCACCCTTCCCTGTAGTTGAAACCAGACCTCATCGACAGCTGAATCGAGGTCTGGCGACAGGAGCGACAGGAAAAAAGAAATGAGAGGAGCAGTGGGAGGAAAGGTGAGTGGGTGAAGAGGGGGAGGAGATACTATGAAATCCAGAATAATTGATGACATGCACGAAACAATAAACTATGGACAAAAAAATGTCACATAATGTCACATTTTCAAACCTAATAATAGCACAATTGATCCTCAAAATGTCAATCATCTGTGCAGAGCTTTACAAATACCTTTGATTCATTTTCTGAACTTGTATGACATATAGTATAGGTTCAGCAAATTAATTATGCACAGTTATCAGCACTAACTGCTGGAGAAGGCCGATCACACACGAGGGAAAGAATAAAAAGTGTGATTCGTGGAATCATGACACACACACTTTGACCAAATTATGTTAACTCCATATGTAATGATTGTGTTAAAACTTAAAGCTTCAGTGTGTAACATTTAGGGGTGTTTCTCAGCAGAAAAGGAACATAGCATTTGTAACCATCTGTTCATTTGGGTATGAAGCGATGTGTTTCACGATCTTAGAATGAGCTCTTCATATCTACATGGGAGTGGCCTCCCATGTAGATATGAAGGTGCATCACGGAGGCCGCCATGATGCACCGCCATGTTGATAAAGTAGCCCAAAAGGGACATACATACTCCGTCTTTTGCATTTTGCAGTGCGGCCGGAACACTAAGCAAAAAAGAAGAGGAATCAATGACTATACACTGTCTACTGTTGCTAGTGCAGGCAAGTTTGAGAACCCTCATTATTGTGAAACGGAGGATTGTACGTATTGTTTATCACAAGAGAAGGCAAGGGAGCAAGATTCCCCATTACCAAAGAAGTGAAAAAGTGAAGGGAAACAAAATCATGACCGGTGATGGCATAATGCAATCTGCAACCTCACCACTAGATGGCACTAAATCCTACACACTGTAGCTTTAAAACAGTGGTTGTTTTATCGCTCTGTTCAAATTAACATCATGTCTCTTTTCTGCCTTAAGGTCTTTCCACAGGAAAACAAAAATCCATTAGATTTCAATGAAAAAAGGCATCCATGATCAGAAGAAGATGACAAATGTTGCCATGCTTGTTTTCAACATACAGAGCATCACCGAGTAGGCATGAACAGGGGTAATAAGTTCATTCATTCATTTTCTTTACCTGCTTATTCCAATTAAGGGTCACGGGGTGCTGGAGCCTACTAGCGGTCACTGGGCGAGAGGCGGGGTACAGCCTGGACAGGCTGCCAGTCCATCGCAGGGTCATATATATAGACGGACAAACACATTCACACTGTGATAAGTTTATGTGAAATTCAAAAGAAACGATTATCAAGACCTAATCAAAAGTTGTATTATCTGCAGAACACTGAGAAAATTGAATGGTGAAACATTTATTTTTCATATTCTCCATTGGCTGCGTGAATATTCAAATTTCCCTTTTTGCCAGCAAAATCCATGTCAGATTGAAAATAATTTGTCATATTGTCGCTCTCAAACCATTTTGTAATTTAAAAATGATATGTTACCAGTGTCAGGGATGAAGAAAAACACTCTGAAACCATGCTCCTGTCCCAAACAAGCATGGCAACATACCAATTTTTTTTCCACTTTTTCATGTGTCATCTTCTTCTGTTCATGTATGCCTTTTTTCATTGAAATCTAACGGATTTCACTGCACACTGCACCAGATTTCACTGCACACTGGAAAGTCCACAGGAAAGTCTTAAAATATCTGAATTAACTGGTGCAGTGTTTCATGTGTGACAACATGATGCATGGCTGTACAGCATGTTTTAAAAATCCCAGCTCATCAGAAACATATATGGATGTATCCAATTAACTAGATCATTATCAAACAAATTTACCAGAAAAAAATCTTATGGAGACTTTACAGGTTCTAGCTTCTCTACAGTAGTAATGTACATGCATGTGGGTATGTAATGACACGCATGTTACATTTTATCACTGTCAAGGGCAACTTTAGCTACAAAATCCTTCAAACGATTGAAGAGAATGCATTTATTAGCATAAGAGTAACTGAGGGGTTTTGTTTCTAAGTGCATCTCAATACTAACTGCATTTTTTTTAGTTCACTTGTTGGCAGCAAACTTATCTTATTTGGTGCAGTTTATTCTAGAGGAAGAAGAAGCAAGTACTATATAGGCCCTGAGGCCTTTTGGTGCTGGTGCTTATCCCCGGATTCTGTAGTGTGAAGCAGATGAGGGTCTACAACTCCAGTTTGACGCAGGTTACTTCCCCAGCCAAGGTCCGTACCCATTTATAACTGGGTGGACTGAGACAATGCAGATGAAGTGTCTTGTTCAAGGACACAGACAGGTAGCACGACCAGGAATGAAACCCAGGTCTACATATTGGCAACCCAACTCCTTATCTCACTGATCTACCTGCTCTATGAGGAGTAACAACATTATTCGAGAGGAATAATTAACAATTTGCTATTTGAGTTTTAGTGAAGAAATTAGATGAAACACTGAAATAGTTTCTCTTCTGTTTTTTCACTTTGAGGCCTTGATTTGAGCTTGGTGCCCAGCGGTAGATAGAGAGAGAGAGGACAACAGGTTTGAGGTCAAGAGGAGGGGTGGAGCAGGAGTTGAGTGGGAGTACAGAGGGGGTGAATGGAGATATGGGGACAAACATAGAAGAGGAGGTGGGGAAGGAGTGGGTGTGGTAAATCTACAAATAGCAGCATCCCTGCCTGACAGTTTCTCAATAAGTATCTCTCCCAATTGCCTGTTGGGACAGTCGGGTCTCAGCACCTCCAGCAGCTCCATCAAATCCATAAGCCAACCAAGCAGTCAACCAGCCATGAGCAAGGCCTACTCTTCCTCAGCTCAGACCGCCTCCTCATACCGTCGTACCTTTGGTACTGGCCTTGGTTCTTCTCCAATGTCATCCCTTTTCTCTTCTGCAGGAGGAGGCCGCAGCTCTGGCTCAAGCCACATGTCTACTAGAGTCTACGAAGTCAAGAGCGCCAGTCTTCCCTCCTATTCCAGCTACCGGGTTTCTTCTGGTGGTGCTGGAGGAGCCGGTTTTGGCTCCTCCAAAGCCGTTCGCACTTACGGCGCCGAGAAACTCGACTTCAACCTCGCAGATGCCATGAACCAGGACTTCCTCAACACAAGGACCAATGAGAAAGCCGAGCTTCAGCATCTCAATGACCGCTTTGCCAGTTACATTGAGAAGGTACGTTTCCTGGAGCAGCAGAATGCAGCGCTCACCGTGGAGATCGAGAAGCTGAGGGGCCGCGAGGGGCCCGGACGCGTGGCCGAAATGTATGAGGAAGAAATGAGGGATCTGAGGAAGCAAGTGGAGGCCATTACCAACCAACGTGCCAGAGTGGAGGTGGAAAGGGACAACCTGGCTGATGACCTGCAGAAACTGAGGCTGAGGTTTGTTTAGTGAGAGCAGATGTCAGTGGATAGATGAATGAATGAGTGGATGGAATGAGCTATAGACTTCCTAGTAAAGAACGAGAATGAATGATGATGTGAGAAAGATAGTTGTTTTACGTATACTCAAAAAAAAAAAAAAAGACACATTGCATGAACTCAGTTCAATTTTGAACATGATTTCCATCCAATAAATATATGTGGCCAAACTCAAACAAAGTGCATCTATTCAGTACAATTGAATTTGAGTTGGAGCTGCATATATTTGTTGGATGGAAATCCTGCACAAAATTGAATTGACTTCATCCAATGAGTCATTTGTGTGTGTGTGTGTGTGTGTGTGTGTGTGCATTAAAAATATATACAGGCAATTGGAATAAAGCTGAGTCAAAGTGATAGGCCACGCTAAATGAGAATGAAAAGAGGAAAATAAGAAGCTGGAGTATGAAAAAGAACATGTGAACACAGCTTGTTCTCTTCGCTGAGTGTTTTTTTTTTTTAGAGGAATCTGAAAAAACAAACATAATAAGTAGTCCACGAAACACGCTGAATGTTGTATATGTGTATCTAGGTGTTAAGTCAACGTCGCTTTTGTATGGTCTGTTTGTGTTAACACATCAGCTCTGTGAATTCCAGTTTTCTTGTCATTGTAACAGGTGTCAAAATGAATTAGAAATGTGCAAAACCACAGCAAAAACTGCAAACATTAAAACATAAGCCAGTACACGCACAACAGCAAACAAAGAATTGGAGTGAACATGAAAATGTTTCAAAAATGTTAAAGAGAATGGGCATACATAATAAAAATCCACAATGAGCACAGGGGGCTCCAGGGTGTCCTTCCATAGCTTCACCAGAAAAATAATTTTTGCCATTCAAAGTCCGATGTTCTCACATTTACTTTATCATATTCTCTGACTGATCTGGTCCTGCAATACAATCATTTCCTTGTCAAGCAACTAAATCTGGAACTACTAGAAATAGAGAAATAGGAGGTGACAGTCCAACTACAGAAAGATAGAAGGCAAACACTGCCACCTAGCGAGTGGAGCAGCCTCTACCCTGGCTATGTTTCAAATATGAATCCATGTCCTTTCAGAAGGGTGATTGTTAGTTGTGAGTTCCAGCTATTCTGTGTTATGTGTGTGAATTATCATGTATGTAGTATTATTCTTAGTATGTAGTATATTCGAAATCAACATTAAATTGCATATTTATACATTGACTACAAACTCTTTTGTCCCGCCATTCAATAATAATATTGTGTCTGCTGTTGCTTTATTTCAGACTGCAGGAGGAGATTCATCAGAAGGAAGACGCTGAGAACAATCTGTCTGCCTTCAGAGCCGTACGTCTACTTCTGTTAAATTACTCCTTTATCATATCTCCAGTCATCACTCTCCCAGTCATTTCCCCGTAAAGCCAAGAGTCATCTTATGATTTACTCAGACAAGGGAAAAAAAGCACGGAAAATATTTGATAACAAGGTTATTTTGCTCTTGGGTTTTGTGAAATTCTTTTTTTCCTTTTTAAGTTTAACTCCATTCAGGCAAATTGTAACAATAATTGGATCAACAGTTAAATGCAATTGGGTGACTCTTTAACTCGGGGGCAAATTACAGGTTCCACAAATGCTAAAAATACGTTTTTTTCCGAATGTTTTAATTTCTGTTGCATAATCAAACTGGATAACAAGGGATTTCAAAACCAACAAAAGCAATGCACTTTTTGACATTTTTAATTTTTTATAATAGTCCAAAACAACAACATGTAATGGAGTTGACTGTAACGGAGGTGATTATTTCAGCCATTCAGTCTTCTGAACTGCCACATGTTAATTCATTGGCTTGAAAGTTATGTTGCATTTATGAGTGATCTACAAGCCATATCTAATCCATATTATATTTATTAAATTCTCTGATAAATAATTTGTCAGAGGGAGGAACAGAGTTGATGGGAAATAAAGCTATTTACTGATTTTTGGTTGTTGTCCTCAGAAACATTTTGACATTAATCCTGTCCACCATGTTTCTCTCCACCAGATGTAACAAGACATCTGATTGGTTCACTCAGTAACTCAGCTGGCTACCAATAGAGGGCACCAAAGCCCAAACATAACGGAGTTGACCAAAATTCTAGGACGAACATTTTGAGCTCACTTATCAAAAATGTAATGACTTTTGGAGCCTGAAACTTTTATAGATAATAATTTAAACACAACTCAAAGCAAAAACAACAATAATAAGGCAAATTACCAATTATTCTGTCAGAAAACAATTATCCTCAATATACCTTTAATTATGATGTTTAATTTTGTGCGTTCCTCTCAAATCAATTTGAAAATTTTGAAATATATTAGTTGTACCTCGTTTGAGGCTTATCATTTTATCATGCAATCAAACTAGACAAAATAAAATCACTGGTACATAAATGTTTCAAGTAAGATTAAAATTAAATGCAGGTGAAAAACATGGACCCTAATTTGCCCCTTAGTTGGAGAATCACCCAATTGCGGAATTAAACAAATTCCGCAATTAAACAAATGCTTGATAATGTTATTTGAATAAAATTCAACTTATTTTTTGAAGTTTCACAATATTATTAAAGTTTTTGTAACCCTTTTCAGTAAAATTTGCTCAGTAATGAAGCTCAGGGACTCATATGTCCCACCAGTATTTCTCAGTGGGACATATGCATCTCACTTCTTGCTTTCTAAATAAAGATGTTTGCTGCCAACAGAGATGTTCAAAATTATATTTTTGATCACAAAATTGACATTTATACTCAATAGATAACTTTAATTTGAAGTACTGTATTCAGTATTGAAAAGGTTAAAAACAAGAAGGCACAGTCGTGCACTGAGCATCCTCCGCCGGCAATTTGCACCATGGCATTGAATTGTCTTTGTGTTGGCTTGATCACTGGTAGATAAATTAGGATATACTCACTGAAGCATATCTTTTGTATTTTGATACCGTTCTCTGCGATTAGCAGGACAAACATAGGATTAATAGAATCAGCCAGTCAGTTAGTGAGTGAGTCATTGGGGCACCAAATTTCAATAAGTAACTCTGTAAAAACTACTGCATATTCGACTCTGAAATTTTGCGTCCTCATAGATACAGGTGAGGACCAGTGAACCTCCTATTTTCAATGATGTCGCCATCTTTTAACATAATAATTTGCTGTTATACTTATTATTCTTACATATATATTAGTTTAAATAAGGATGCAGCCATTCTGCTTTGTAGTCTGCTGATCCCATCAGATCTCAGAAGTGAAGCAGAGCAGATTCTGATTAGTACTTGGCTTGGAGACCACTTGGGGAGAACTTGCGTTCCGTCAGGAAGGGCATCTGGTGTAAAAGTTGTCCCAAATCCCATTACCATGGGACATGTCTGGACTTGTTCAGGCAGGCACGTGTAAAGTGACCCTTTTGTTTGCATGTGATTTATGAAGCCTTGTTGCTAATCACTGGGGTCTGGTGGCCACTAAGACCACTGTTGCTTGTATTTGGAAATAAAAACAACTGTCTCTGTTGCTAACCTACCTACACTATCACATTGGGATTTAGGTAAATAGAATATCGACAGTTGTGCTTTCAAAATTTAAAGCTGGAAGGTATATGATATATGTAGACCAAATATTGGACTGGTTAGGGTAGGGATACAGCTACCAGGGGATAATAACTTCCACTATTCAATAATCTGTTTAGTAAAGATGGCGGTCCTTAAAGGCGCAGTCGCACTATGACGTTTACCCCAGCATTTGGTGAACGCAGGGAAAGGTCGAGAAAAGTGGCAAAACGCCAGCAAAAATCACGTTACCGGAGTTTGGTAGCAAACCTCAAATGCAGCACGGCATTCCACAACATGGTGCTAGCGGAGGCCAGCGGAGGCAGACGTTAGCCAGCGCTCCATTAGAACAAGCAGGACTTTTGTGAAACTTTGGTGAAACGCGATCATGCTCAAATTTGAACTCGTCCGAGATTTACCTATTTAGGATGCCCAGTTGAAATTAGATGAAAATCATATCCATTTTGTTCAAGTTATCATGAGGACATGAAAGCGTGACTGACGCATGCATGCACAGAAGGAGCCACGCTTCTGATCACCCTCCTGACCTTAAAGTCAACGGGGTTTAATTCAAACCATTTTATCAAGTTAGGGCACTGTGAGTCAGTGATGATTTATCAGTCTCCGAAACAGTTTGCTACAAAAAAAAAAGGGGCTTTTATTTACACATCTTTAACTTTTATTTGGCAGTCACTCGCCTTTTGGTTTTGTTTGTTTCCATGCAGGACGTTGACAGCGCCACTCTAGCCAGGTTGGACCTGGAGAGACGCATTGAGAGTCTGCAAGAGGAGATCGCCTTCCTCAAAAAGATCCACGAAGAGGTTTGTTCATTTTTCCCGTGCGTTGCTTCTGCCTCTCTGCACGTGTGTGTGTGTGTGTGTGGTGCGTTTGTACGGCGACGCCCTTTTGCAAAATGTTGTAACAATGCCGCTGCACATCTTAAAGCCTGGCATTCGCTCAAATCAAAGTATTCACACGCGTCTCTGCAGCTGACATGGCAGATGCACAGTAGGGCGATGTGTATCACGTAACAGCTGTGTGAAGACCCACGGTGATATCCAATACACGTGAGCCTTTGTAAGTGTGCAGCTGTTCAAATCAGATCGACTGTGTGCACACATTCACACACTCTCTAAATGAGACAACAACATAACAAATTCTGAATGAATCATCTCTTCCGTATGTGACGCAGAAACAGTTGCATTCACTCATTCAGAGCCATTAAAGGACGATGTCGGTGGCACGACTGCAGCTGAGGTGGGGGTCACGTCATTTTGTCTCCTCGCCGGCCTCAGCTTTGACCTCTCAGAAATGCCGAGCTGCTGATTGGTTAAAGAGAGCGCGTTCAGCTGCGCCGTCTGAATGCGTGTGTGCGAGTGCGTGTCCGTGAGCAGATGTAAACCTATTTATACCTTTGCGTTAGGCCAGAAGACAGCTGAGAGGAACTAAAGCTTAACACTTTGAAGCCTGTAGTTTCACAGTGTTAAATAAGCCCTTTTTAACTTCTCCAGTTCAGACGTTAATGAAAAACATTTTACTTTAGAGTCGCTGTAAATTTGCACGTGTCAAATATATTAAAGCTATTAGAAAACACGGCATAGTTAGTTTCAGTTACTTTAAGATTCCGTTAGTTTTAGTTTCAATTAGTTTTTTTTAGTTAGCTTCACATCCGCTAGCTTTAGTTCAGTTGATGTTTCGCTTTAGATTCACTGAGCGTTTGAGTCAGTTCAAAAAAATGGCTTTTAAACGCTTTGATTAGCTTTTCAGTTAGCTTCATAGATGTTAGCTTCTTGAGTTAGTGTATAGCTTTAGAGTTGTTTCTCTGTAGAGTCCATTTTTTTGTCATTTTAAAAAATTGTTCTGTTCGATTTATAGTTGTTTATTTAGTTTATATTGCATTAGGTTTATGTTAAATTAGCTTTAGATTCAGACTGTTAGTGTTTTGAGCTTCATTTTCTAAAATAATTCAATTAGCTTTTCAGTAAACTTTCTGTTAGCTTTATGTTCAGTAAACTTTATATTCTGTTGCTTTATTAGTTCTGTTAGCTTTAAGCTTTATTAGTTTAAATTCTGTTAGCTTTATGTTCACTTTGTTTTATATTCAGTTTATGCTCGGTTAGCTTTACAAATTGTTAGCTTTATGTTCAGTAAACTTTATATTCGGTTGCTTTATTAGTTTACAGTCTGTTAGCTTTAAGCTTTATTACTTTACATTCTGTTAGCTTTATGTTCACTTTGTTTTATATTCAGTTTATGCTCGGTTCACTTTACAAATTGTTAGCTTTATGTTCAGTAAACTTTATATTCTGTTAGCTTTATTAGTTTACATTCTGTTAGCTTTATTAGTTTACATTCTGTTAGCTTTATATTCAGTAAACTTTATATTCTGTTAGCTTTATTAGTTTACATTCTGTTAGCTTTATATTCAGTAAACTTTATATTCTGTTAGCTTTATTAGTTTACATTCTGTTAGCTTTATACTCAGTAAACTTTATATTCTGTTAGCTTTATTAGTTTACTTTCTGTTAGCTTTATGTTCATTTTGTTTGGGTGCGTATCGATATTCCCCGGTACCCCTGTGTCCAAGATTTGTTCAAAATAAAAGTAGAAGCAATGCATTTGTCACAGGTGCATTTTTTGAGTTGCTTAAATTTGGATAATTCCCACTATCATGTTAATACCTTAGTTTGGGGTTCAAAATATAACGGTTTAAAAAATGTCTACAATTCATTCAAATTATTATGGTAAATAATGCAAGATAAGTTGATCAATTCAAGATCGCTTGAGTCCTGTCAGAAAATTATTTATTTTGTTGGTCAGAAAATTTTCTTTGAATTTCAGATCATATGGAAAATTATACCAAAAAATGTCATTTTATCTGTCCTGGGGAATATAGGTACTGGGGAACATAGAGCTGCCCCCTTTGTTTTTTATTGAGTTTATGTTCAGTTAGCTTTATAAATTGTTCGCTTTATGTTCAGTGAACTTTATTTTCATTTTAATTTATATTCAATTAGTTTACATTCAGTTAGCTTTATTTTCAGTTTAACTTTGAATTCACTTTATGTTTAGTTAGTTATATTTCAGTTAACAATATATTCAGTATGTTATCTTAATGATTAGCCACTTCATGGGCAGCATGGTTGTGTGGCGGTTCGCGTTCTTAACTCACAACAATAAGACTGAGTGTTTGGTTCTACCAAAACCCAGTTCCTTTCTGTGTGGTGTTTCTATATTGTACCCATGTCTTTGTGGAATTTCTCTCATCATCAAAACAAGCATGTTAGATTTACCTCATGATGGATTGGTGGCAGAATGAACAATTGTATCGCTGTAAAAACATTGACTGAAACCACATGAGACTGGTGTGGTGCTCAGGTGTCATCCCCATCCCTACAGTAGCTGTTTATGATGAGGATATTATTATATGCCAGTGGTCTCAAACTCAAATCATCAGGAGTCACTGGCTTTTCTCTTTCCAGGCCATTTGAATCATCAAAGACAACTCATGTCCTGAACCAATAAAGTATTGATGATGGGACAGATCAGGCTTTTTATGATTGGTTGTGTTTGCTACATATAGTCCAAAATGTAAGTCCTGAAGTTAGAAACAAGTTAGAAAACTTTATGCACACTGTATTTTCTTCAAACATAGTTAAATGACTGAACTGTGATTCATTAAAGTCCTTACAAGTGCAATATTGTTAAAAGGACTTTTCCAAGCATATATCATGGCGACCCAAAATTCAATCCATAAAGGAAAGCTGCACCGCACCCACATGCTCAGGTAGGGGAAGCATGATGGTTATAGCTCTTTACTATAATATTTGGAAAATTATGCTTGAGAATTTGATAGGGACTTTGATTTGATCACTGATCTATAATTGGGAAGTGAAGTGAGCTTTGTTGTTGAAAGGAACAACCACTGAGTGATTAAATTATTCAGTATTTTTCTGTAGGTAATGTTAAAATGAAAACTTTGCTCTTAGCTTTATTCTGTTCGAACAGAAACACGTACTGTTCTTCTCTTCCCTTCAGGAAATTCATGAGCTGCAGAACCAGATTCAGGACACTCAGGTGCAGATCCAGATGGACATGTCCAAACCGGACCTGACAGCTGCTCTGAGGGACATCCGCGTGCAATACGAGGGCATTGCAGCCAAGAACATTGCAGAGGCTGAAGACTGGTACAAGTCTAAGGTAGAAACAGGAACACACGCATACAATCACAGAGTCATACACTACGGCTTTGCTAAAGCCCCATCCCTTCTCTGTCCTCAGGTGTCTGATCTCAACCAGGCTGTCAACAAGAACACTGATGCTATGCGACAAGCCAAACAGGAGTCCATGGAGTACAGACACCAGATCCAGTCCTACACCTGTGAGATTGACTCACTCAAAGGAACCGTGAGTATTTGTCTCACTATACTCCCACCTCTGGCTAATTCAACCTACTTTCTTTATTTTTAACTCCCCTTTAGACTCAATACTAAATGGTTTCACTCTGACATTGATCTCTCTGTGCTCCCATATAGAATGAATCTCTGCTGCGCCAGATGAGAGATATGGAGGATCGGATGACCCATGAGGCTTCTGGCTTCCAGGATACCATCACTCGCCTGGAGGAAGACATCGCTAAGATGAAGGTGATTTGGTTTTGTGAGAGAATTAGTCAACTGATTTCATTGACATGGATTCTGCGCTACAGAAAGTAAGGAAAGTGATGCAGCATTTAGGTTTTTGCTCATTCTGATGATGATCTCTGAATGGTGCTTGCACTTTCATCACTTTTAAAGGGGTCACATTGTGATGCACCTCTCATAGTTACAGTACATGCTGTTGTAGTTTTGTGTTAAAAAATCCCAAAGTCCCACAGTTCGGTGATAGTGCATGTCAAAGCAATAGTGCATAGACAATCTCGTGCTATCAGCAATGTTTAAGCCTGAAACAGCTTATTTCAGACTCGTGTGACATATGTCACAGAAACTCATAGCTGCACTCCTGTGTGTTCAGTGAAACACGCCAAATGATTTGGTCTGCACCCTGTGTGACACACCCACATGATGATCCCACTCCAAAGAGAGGGGGCAGCCCCTTTCCATTTAAAGTAACAGGAATATGAGTTTTTAGAGACATTTTTTTGTGGGAGTGGGAGCGAGGGGGATGCTTTATCTTAGGCTTTATGGGGTAGTTTTGGCTACAAAGTGTAATATCTGTTTTTAAGACCCTGGTGACCTATAGTAGTTTGCTAAAAACCCCTTTAGTTTGACCCCTTTAAGATACTCCTCTTATAATAGTATGGGCCAAAATTCATATAAAGATTTACTCAGCAAACACTTAGACAACAAACACGATATTCTTAGATATAACTTTATTGTGATTGTGAAGCAGTCATGAATACATCATAGACTTTTGTATTTTTGTCCTTTTCTTTACTTTTTATAATCAGTTTGATGATATGTATATATACAGACATATACATGGATGTGTTATATGAGTATACCGATAAAACTGTGCATGTAACAATTTAAAGGATGATATGGCACGCCACCTGAGGGAGTACCAGGACCTCCTTAATGTGAAGATGGCCTTGGATATTGAAATTGCCACCTATCGCAAGCTGCTGGAGGGAGAGGAGAGCAGGTGTGTTGTTGGCTTTCGCATGAACATAAAGTCAAAAAGCTTAAAGCTGTCCATGATAAACAGACTTTGACCTTTTTTGACTGAAGTGCGTGACTCCAATTTTTAGCACATGTGTCACATTTATTATTGTCTCTTGTCATGCTGAACTGTCTCCTCTTGGCAGGATCACCACCACTGTGCCTCTGCAGACCGCTTACTCCTCCATTGGATTTAGAGGTAGGAGAAACCGCACAGATGTTTCTCTTTAATACCCATAAAACTCCACTTTATATTCCAGATGAGTTACCATAAGAATGCAAAAGACTAATAATAGCTCGTGACTGTATATGGTGGGAGCTATTTTGAGAGGTCCGTGTGATGTGTTCCTGCGTGTGGGGACAATATGACCTTTTAAAAGCCTTCAAGCCTTTTTGATTCACAGGGATCACAAACCCACATGTTAATAATCATATGACTTGGCCTATTTGACTGCTGAACAATACCAATGCACAAATGAGCTAGTTCAGAGCTTTCTTCCACTTTCCTTCATCATTAAATATGATCTATGGTACTGTGCAAAAATCTTAGGCATGATTTTTAAAGATTCATAAAGCAAAGATGCAAAAAAACAATGAAAACCTTCTAAAAACTAAAAATTTTATGTGCTATAAATAAAAACTATTGTTACAACACTTTACCTTTAAAATTAATTGATTTCCATGGTTTTATACGAATGCCACATTGTTCTATTTATTGTTCATTATTCTTTTTGTTGTCTTAGTGGAATTATGCACAGGGATGTAGACAAAACAATCAGGTTATCCACTGAATTCAGCAAATTTTTATTATCCTGCAAAAATGCCCCGACAAATTTAAGGCCAAACTTTCTAGATATAAGCATGATTGCACTTAAAATAAGCAAAATTGGCTGCCAGTGCATTAAATTAATTTTAGCTGATGATGTGTCGTAAAATAAGTGAAGCTGTCTGACTCAATATATCAAATAAAATCTTGAAATAAGATTTTTAAAAAAAGAAGTTTCAAGTAATCTAAACAAGACCGGCAAGATTTTGACTCTGAATCTAAGCATATTACACTTGTTTAAATCTGCAATTTTTCAAACAAACAACATCGGTTTTACAATTGTCAAATAAGGGATTACGTACTAAATGTTTCATAATGTGTTTAAATTTGTTAGCCTTGCATCTGTATCTGTATAATCTAATTTAATGTTACAATCTCACTTTAATTAAGATAACATACCCTCATCAAGAGTAATTTTGACATTGGAAATCCATTTTGATTGATATTCTCTACTTTGGCATGATTTTGTAAGTAAAATTAACATTTTATGAGTTTTATTTTGTATTATCACTTATTAAATCAGCACAAAAAACATAACATACCTATATTTAATCCAGTCTTTCTAATTAATATCTTCCTAATTCAACAAAACACTATGCTGTTAGTATTAATTTGGTTTATATGCAGTAATCTCTTCAAAAATATTTTCTGAAACGTTAATCTGCTCTAGTTTCTGAATATGTGATACATCATTGCCATACACGACCATTGAAGTTATCAGCTGGTAAAATAACAAAATGTTGTTGCCATGGCAAACATTACTCTCCTAATGCTAATTTAATTTGTTTGGCAATAACATTAAAATGGCAGTTAGATTTAAATTTAACACAGAGATGTTCACAGCCAAAAATAACCTTCAGTTAACTAAACCTTACCTACAGTAACATAAAAGTCACCAAACGAACTCCCTTAACCCTCAAGCGACCAAGCCTTTTTAGCGACTAAAGTGACCGAGTGGGGTCATTTATGACCCCATTACATTTTATAAAGGAATACTTTTTCTGAATAGGTTTTTTTGTGTTTAACATACTTAAGCCACTACCTGCATTTAAGACAGATATTCTAATTTGTTTGAATGTTGTAAGCTATGGTTTTTAATCACTTTTAACACAAAAATAACTAAATTACACACTGTAAGAACACTATTACATTTATTTAGACAATCCTTATCTATTACATCTTGCAAAACAAATATTTTCTTCTGCTTTATCAGTACCAAAAAAAGCTATAAAAATAAAAGTATGATCCAGTTAAACATGTATTATAGTGTGCTAGGATCACTGATAACTATCTA
>OMMV01191488.1:0-14259 GCA_900302635.1 Chatrabus melanurus
GTCCCCTCCTCCGACCACTGCTGCTTTTTCGCCTCCATTCCGTTTTTTTCACTAAATCTGTCGCACACACGTCTCGCTCGCTCGGCAGATTAAAAAATGGCTGTTCTCCACCGTCTCACGATCGTCGATAACTCCGCCCCCCCGCCCACTGACGTAGTTGGTTCTTCGCTCTGGCCCAGCTTCAACTTGGTGCTCGCAAAGCACCAGTTTTTAGCACATGGAGCCAGTGCTTTGTTTGTGGAAACAGAAAGAACCGGTGCTAACCTGAGCACTGGCCTGGAACCAGCACCAAGAATAGCTCGGTCGAAAAGGGGTAACAGAGGTCTAGGAGTTGGCAAATCTGGTCTGAGTTGAGGTTGGTTCTGGTGTGGGGGTTGCTGTCCTGTAGCAGATGTTGTCTTACAGTTTCCACTGCCTCCACAATTGGGATGCATGTGAACAAGGAGGTAACATCGTAGGACACCATGGTTTCATCCAGGTTCATACTCAGGGCCTTGTCCACAAAATCCACAGAGTTATGGATGTGGTGGGGAGTGTTGCCTACCAGTGGTACTAAAATGGTAGCTACATGTTTGGCTATGTTGTTTGTGACTGAATTGATGCTCAATGGTTCTTAGTTCTTTGTGTATGTTTAGCAGCCCGTATATGTAGGGAATGGCCTCTCCAAGATACAGAAGGAAATACTGTTGGCAATTGATGGCTTCTTGTTTCTGCAGATGCGCTCCAGCAGTTTTTCAGTGTTTGGTGAATGATGTATTACATGACTTGCTCAATGTCTTTTTCTTAGTGTATCTCAATCATACATTGATTTTTTTTCTAAGAACATGTGGGCAAGTCCTGCAACGATTGTTCATGAACCAGTTGTTTGTCAAAGTAGAGAAATGCGAATTTCACAGATCTACTGTTTTGTTTTTGGGATTTGTTATTTCCCCTGGAAAGACTGACGTGGACCCTGCTACGTTAAACACTGCTCTTAATTGGTCCACACCAGATTCTCACAAACATCTTCAAAGGTTCCTAGAGTTTTGCTTATTTCTCTCTATGTTTCATCCATAACTATAATTTAATAGTTGCAGATGACCACACCTGTGTGGTCGGAGCAGTGCTGTGGGAAATCGAGCAGCTTGTGACGCAGTCTTTCGACGCAGTCTTTCGACAATGTCCAGGTTCCCAGAAACTGTTCATATCCCAGGCTGTTCGTACTAGACATGGTCCAATCAAAGGTACTTCAGTGGAGGCACTCATCAAAATTGGCATGCACTCTTTTGTAAATCGAACAATCAGTGTAAGTCATCAACAATTCTGGTGGCCCACTCTAGCCCAAAATGCTTGGGAATTTGTTGCAGCTTGTGCCGTTTGCACCCAATGTAAGCCACCTAGAAAACCCTCAGCCGGTCTCCTCCAGCCTCTCCCAGTTCCTCACTGCCCCTGGTCCCACATCTCCATGGACTTTGTTACTGGTTTCCCTGAATCCAGTGGAAATTCTGTCATTTTTAGTGTAGTTGATTGTTTCTCTAAAATGGTTCATTTTGTTCCCTTTCTCAAGTTATCCTCTGCTGGAGACTGCTGAGGTCCTCCTCCATCATGTTTTCCACCTGCATGGTCTGCCACTTGATGTGGTATCTAATAAAGGTCTTCAATTTGTCTCCAAATCTTGGAAGGAGATTTGCAGGTGGATTAGTTCCTCTGTAAGTCTCTCCTGAGGCTACAACCCCCAATCTATTGGGTAAACAGAGTGGTACAACCAGGAGTTGGAGACGGTGCTTTGGTGCCTGGTGGCGACACAGCCGACCAATTGATCTGGGTTGAATACAGTCACAATTCATTGCCCATCTCTGCTACTGGTATGTCGCCATTCTGTTGTGTCTACAGTTACCAGTCTCTGCTATTTCCTGAGTTGGAGGATGAGGTATTGGTACCCTCATCCCATTCCCTTGTTCATCACTGCACTGCCATCTCATGTGGTGCAGAGCACAGGATACATTGTTGCACTCCTTGCTGGGATACCAGCAGGAAGCATTGCACTGTTGCCCCACGTTACGAGACTGGCCAGCAATTTTGATTATCTACGTGTGATCTTTCCCTCCCCTCCACGTCCCTTGTAGAAAATTGACACCTCAGTTTATTGGTCCTTTTCCTATTTCCAAAGTTCTTAGTTCCTCTGCTGTCCATCTGGCACTGCCCCATACATATTACATCCACCCCAATTTTCACATCTTACAGGTGAAGCATGTTAAGTTGAGCTCTCTGTCGCCTCCTCATAGTTCCCTCCTTGTGTTTCCTGAGTGTAGCCTGCCATCTTTGGAGACTATGCATTTGTATGTTTGCGAACTGTGTTTTGACTCTCAGCTATGTTTCCTGGTTTGCCTCTTTGCCCATTTCCACATGGACACTTCTGCCCTGCGGACTGACCTCAGTGTGTTTTCTGACCTCCTCCCTGTTTATCTGGTTTACTCGCTTGCTGACGACCCCAAATATGCCATGCTTCATTGGACTTCTTTCCTGCTGTGAATTATTCAATTCCTGTGAATTGGTTGTCAATAAAAACTGTGACTTTTACCTACCTGTGTTGTTCTCTACTCTGGGGTCACCAGTCATGCTAAAGACGTCACATTACCTATCAATGATACATATGCTTTTGTAGCCAGAGAGGTCACCACTCTGGTCACACCCTTGCTACCTCTCTGCGTTGTATAAGAGATGAGGATACTGGAGTTCCAGTTCAGCTGAACTGATGGCGTATTTATTCTTCACAGAATGGAATAACAGCATGAAAACCCCACAGCAGACATCAGCACACCTACCTTCCTCGTCAACAGTGTATAGCAGACTGAGTGATACGGTATATAAAAATATCAATATTCAAAATACCCTTCGAAATATTTAGTTCCGGTACATATTCTTCTTTAACAAAACATCAAATTCTGCACACGATTCAGAATAATACGCCACCGGCTAAACTAATTATATTTTTTAAAATAAACATCAACGTAAATAAGGCTTTGTTCACATTACCAGTTCAAATCAGATTTATTGCATATCTGATTGACTGTCCAAATTTATATTGCAAGTGATCATATCCAATCTGCGTGTGTCCACATTGACAGTCTTATCAACATTGATTTGCCTAGGAAAAACAAATAAATATAATGGACTACAGCAATCTGTGCCTGTTTCTGTCCCAAATGGTAATGTGGAGCCGTGGTGAAAACTTTATTCTAATGGCAAGGAAGCGACAGAAAATGGAGGAGACTGCTGAGTTGTGCTGCCTTTTGTACAGTGTAGCGGAGTGTGCGTGGAGTGGGGCATGAGTCCGAGGACTCGCGCTGCGAGTGACACAGACCGAAAATGGAGACACAGTGTCCTCCAGTGACACAGCGCGAGTGACAAAGGAGACTGCTGAGTTGTGCGTCTTGTGCGTCACTCGCGGCCAAGGCGTTCAGATTGAAACGGATCTGTAAAAATCTGATCAGAATCACATTCGAAACCACCTCCGTATATGGTTTGAATCAGCTTTGGAAAAATCGGATCTCATGTGGTTTTTCAGCCACGATGTTCTTGATGTGCCTCAGATCAAACGTATAAAGAGCACATTTGGCCACCCATTGCTGTTCGCAGGCATCGAGTTTGGGCTTTGTCATGATGTAGGTGAGCGGGTTGTTGTCTGTCCAAACCATGAAAGAATTGCCCTTCAGCCAATGGCTGAATTTCTCACACATACTCCACTTCATCGCCAAAACCCACGTCAGTGAGCTGGACACCTTTTCTGGGAGCTGCTCAATGTCTTACTTGCAAAAGCTATGGGCCGTCCTTTACTTTCACCAGCTGGTATTTGTGACAACATGGCACCAAGCCCGTCCAAGGAAGCATCAACTGACAAAATCAGATGATGTAAGAAGTCAGGATGAGCAAGGACCACACAGTTCAACAATCTCTCTTTCAGTTTGTCCAAGGTCATGTCACATTCCGGAGTTCAATCATTGGGTTTGAGTGTCCTGTAAGTCCCTGCATTAGTTTTTACTTTTCCTCTTCTTTTCTGTCCAACAGTAAGAGCAAACAGTGGTTTGGCAATGGAAGAACAACTGGGAAGGAAATGCTGGTACTAAAACACCATCCCCAAAAAGGATTTGTTCCTCTGTACTGAGGGTGTACACCTATAATCTTCCATGAGATCAGACTTGGACATTTTAGATATAACTTCGACCTTTGCTGGATCCACAGCTACTCTGTTACAATCAATAATGTGGCCCAGAAACTTGACAGACGCTCGCACAAGGTGGCACTTCTTGGGGCTTAACTTGAGGTTATGGTCTCGCAGTCACTGGAAGACAACCTCTACTCTCTGCAAAGCTTCCTCTTCAGTTGGTGCAAAGAGTGGATCAAAAAAAAAAACGCAAAAAAAAAACCACAAGCAGATCATCTAGATAACATAACAGGCTACTGAAGTTCAAATCTCTGAATATGCTCAACATCATGCACATGAAGGAGGCAGGGCTATTGCACAGTCCTTGCAGCATCCTGTTATATTTGTGTAGACCTATGGGTGTGGTACAGGCCGTGTACTTCTTGCCCTCTTCAGCCATGGGGATATTGTAGAAGCTGGAGGTTAAGTTCATCGTATTGAAATATGTGTTTCCCCCCATGGCGGTCAAGCAATGGACTGATATGGGAGCAAGTGGGCGTCCTTGAGTGTTCTTCATTCAACCAACAGAAATCTGTGCAAATCCTCAGGCTTCCATCCTTCTTCCATAACATCACCAATGGTAAGGCATACTCACTTACAGATTTCCGTATTATCTCTTGCTCCTCCATTTCTTTCAAGACTTCTTGTAATTTCTGATAGTGAGCAGGTGGTACTCTCCGGTAAGGAAGATGGAAGGGATGCTCATCAGTAAGTCGAATGCGATGGATGAAGCCCTTTGCCGCTCCGCAATCTAGTCCATGCTTGGAGAAGACATCATTGTCATGCTCAAGTAGCTGAACTAATTTTTCCTTTCCTGTGTGGTCAGCATGGCAAGAGCTTATGCCAAGGTCAGCAAGCCCAACATTTCACAGTCTCTGCTTGAGGTCTTAATGACTGGTAGGTGTGAAGTGTTTCTCTTGAACAGTTTTCTCGACCTGACAGGAGCTTTGAAAAATCTCAAAGTCTTCTACAGCCAGACAGGGTAACACGCCGACGAGTTTGCAGTTCCTCTTGCATAATGGGTTTATCAGACAGGTTAGTGACCTTCATGGGAACCCACCTGTCACCCCATAGAGGTGTGATGATATGGCCTACCATGATATTCTGTGGCTTGGACTTGCATGAAGTAGGTTCAACTATCACCGTGCTTCCAGGTGACATGGGAGCATCACTGGGTAGCTTAGCCCAAACAACGTGTTCTTGTTTCGCTCGAAGAGTGACTGACTGCTTGAATTTGTTTGACTGTACCAATTTTGTCTGGTAGTTCCTCTCCTCTCCAATGTGACATGCTTGGCATGAGGTCCAAGAACTGCTCACACCCAGGAGATGAGAGACTACCAGCAGAGATAAGCTGCCAGTAATCCTTGCTGTTTTTCAACTGGTGCATGACAAACTTTATCACATTTGTACCAATGATAAAATCATCCCGCTGTCCTGGTACAACAAGGACCAGAATAATGCACCTCTGTCCATAAACTTTGAGTTCGACCTCGTGTTTTCATCCACATCCTACTAAAGCCACTTCCTGTGTCATTGGTTTGGGTTCTGACAACATGTTTCCTTTGAGCATTCCTTCCTCTACTTCTTCACTGAAGATACACACCATGGAACCTGAGTCAAGCATTCCTCGCACCTGGAATTTATCGTTCACACTGACTGGAGCATAAAACAGCTCATCATAAGGATCAACTCTCTGCATGTTCTGTATTATTATCTTAGCGCCAGCTGGTGCTACTCTGCATGCGTTTACATAACACCGTTCAAGTTCACCATTGAACTGTATTACTGGAATGGATGCTTCCTATTCGCTACTATAGAGGGCGACGTGCGCCGGCACCGCCATTACTAAGTGCTACACAGTGAATGTAAACAACACACGTGTATGGCAAAGTGGCCCACATCACCAATAAAATCGTTGATTTGATAACTATCTATTCATCAAATGTTGTTGTAATGTGGCTCTTTGTAAAGCTAATGCTTTATATATCCACAAATATTATATTACTGAACTGCAATGTCCGAATGATGAAAAATGAAAATAGATCAGACAATGTTGACAACAAGGAACTGCACTGGCAACTGGTGGTGGTGTTGTATTTACTGAATTTCTGCCGCAAAAATAATATCCCACACAAATTTCATTTCAATCAAGGCACTCTGATCAGCTGAAATTAATTACCACCAGTTAATATCAATCAAGGTGCTCTGCTTGGCTGAAAATAATATGCAACAACACATCCCCATACAAGTATAAAGAGAACCACTCAGGCAAATCCCCCAATATAATAATAATTAGAAAAAAATAAGAGAAACTGGAATAAACAAGATGGTAGGAATGATACTCAGAAAATCCACAACAGACCACAGAAAAACAATGATCACTTGCTATTATTTTCCACCACCACCAACCACAAAACTGTTACTCCAGAGAAACAAACAAAGGCTAAAGACTTTCCATGTTGCTCAAATGTACGTAACAGTCACATAAACATGTGCATTTGTGTTCATCACATGAGAGTTAAAGGTTGAAAAAGGGCATACATGGTCTGTTGGCCAACCTTTCATACCTACAAATAACTGCACTGCTGAGAGCGTCATTGCACAGGTGTGATATGTTTTAATCAACAAAAACATTATGTACAAAACACAACAGCAATAATGTAAAAGCCCAGGGGCCTGTACTACGAAGCAAGTTCAACATGCCCAGGATCTCTTTCAGTTATCTTGATTGAGTAACCCTAACAATCACAGTCTCGCTCAGCGATACTACGAAGCAGGTTATCAACTCGGTCACTGAACCCAGGTTTTTCCAATCGAGCTGTGATTGTGTTCACATAAAAGAGGCGGGGTTTGCAGCACATGGCCAATCACAAACCTGGACAAGTGTGTCACGTCACACCGGTGGTCTGACACCGACAGCAGAGCGGCATATTTCACAGCCAAAGAGCAAACAATTATATTACAAAAATATGAAGAATACAGACAAATTATCCAGACAAAAAGCAACACAGTTGCAGCTGCTAAATGTAGAAAGGACAGCTGGAAAAAGTGTAAATGCATAAAAGTGTCTCCAACCAGACGGAGTGACATTCATCTGTGGGTCATTCATAAAGACGGTCTCCGTGGTTGTTCTCAAAATCCAGCATGAAATGATGTAACAGATAGTTGTTGTTTTTTTATTCCTTCTCCATGGCAGAAGCGCAGGCGAGGTGGAGGAAAAGCGCTCTCACTTTTTCCATTCAAAAAAAAAAAAGTGTGCACATAATTTATTTCTACACAGCTGATAAAAAACAGTCACCCTCGCAGAAACATATAGTCTGTCCAATCTGCTATCATAAATGAGTTTTGTCGTCTCTATTGTGACAGATTTTGTGTGACATGCCGACAAATATAGCTTCCTTCTAATTCCATTGTTGGGATGACGTGATGACATTTAATTCAGTGTTCCCCATGACTCTGTTACATCGCGCAGTCTGCACACATCAAATTTGGAGTCTTAAATAAATCCATGTCACACAGTGTGGCTTACAGTGAACTTATAAGATTGCTGAAAATCACACAGTTTAGACGGGGCTTTCTGCTTGTGCGTCAGGTGGAACGGACAGCGACCGCGCATAATAAAAATGAGAAAAAAAATTAAGAAGCATGAACCACCTGACGCTGTGCCTGAACATCGGTATAGCAAAGCACAATTAAATGACTTTGTGTATCAAAAGGCACACAGTGTTCTTGCTGAGATTTGCAGCATCACCCACGCAGCGAAGTGCGTACTGTCTGCGGGACTGTAAGCGCACGGCTGCGCCCTCTTGCCCTCCTCAGAGACCCTCTCACAATCCGCGCACCGAGGTCCACAAGGATATGCCATTTTCGAGTGAATTGATTGGTCAGAAGGCGAGACTTTCACAGGCGCTGATCTCTTATCTGGAACATAACCTGCTCCGGAGCAGGTTAGCCGTTTAGCATAAGTTGCCGCGGTGATTTACCCCAATAAGAATTGAACCAGTTTCGTAGGACAGAAAACCCAGGGTTAACCCTGAAGTTACCACGATAAGCACAAATCCTGCTTCGTAGTACAGGCCTCAGGGGGCAATTACGATTTCAAATGTACAAAATATGAAAGAGAACACTGTTTTTAAGCAAATACAACACATCGCAATAAAAGAAATTTGAAATGTATATGACATCATCACAGGTGTTTTAAATTGTAAACATTGGGGTACCTACAAACCGTGACATTCATCAAATGGTGAAAGTAGGCAAGATATTTCAACTGTGAAAAACGTGATCATCATTGATGTAATTCTGTGAGCAAGGAATGTCCAATACAACTGGTCCTAACTGTCTCCACAAAGTCAAGACCTATATGTATGTTGTCGAAGCTGCAGCCATCTTTTGTTGGTGCTTGCTATCAGTTACTGTCCCTTGAATAAAAATAATTGTGTATTTCTGGCTAATTTTCTTTCCTTCCATTTTCAAATTGTGCAGTCTAGCAATATAATGGTGTCTGACATTGAAGAAAATTTGTACAAGCAAGCGAATGAGATCAATGTAGTGATTGTCAATTCCAACTTGAGCGTCCAGAACATGCCTCTCCAACAACAACACATCCATGTTGTGAACATCCTGCAGTACAAAATGCCGCAGATGCAGCATGGTGCAACTCCTGATGACAGTGTTGGTGGTTGTCAAGTTCCTCAGGTGCCTCTCAGCAGAAAAAAAAGTATGGATATGACTCCATCCGAGGGTGTGACCAGCCTACCAAGGTTTATGCAGTCCAGTTGTACGAGGCAATCCTTGTAAACACAAGAGTGAGTGCTGGACACCAGAGAGTCACGACTCACCACAATCACTGCAGTCAAGGCCCGCAACAGATTTTCTCACCACAAAACCTGAAATTAGACATGCCAGCAAAGCAGTCAGTCTATATTAAACACCTAGAGCTTGGAAGGGTTTAGGGATTCGAACAAAAACTTCTATACCAAAAAATTTTGTGGTAGTTGTATCCACAAAAACTATCTAAAAATTGCCTTATTATTAAAGAAAGCATGTTATATGTATTTTTGTTGGACAACATGCAAAATATAGTGCAAAGCACATAATACTCTTCTTAAAAATTATTTTTATTATTTCATTTACATCAAGACGTCACAATTGCTATACCATGTACAACTGTAAGGCGACTTATTTGCTTTAAACAAAAACATACATAATCGTGAGTAAAAAAAAAATCTGCAATGATGTTAGGGCCTGGAAGTGGAAGTAGAACTGCTTGGAGCTGAGTCATAATTTTATCTCAAAACACGTTATAATGTCTGACTCTCCTGTGAAAACTGATGCTTTGGCTCTTCATGACTTGATTTCTGCAGTTATAACAGTTAATGGCAAAACACTGCAGTCCTTTTTTTTTGTCCGCCGGACGCATCGCAACCCTTCCTACTTCTGTCATCTTGGTCTCATGCGTAACACTTAGTAATGGCGGCTCTGTTGCATGTCACAAAACTGCGTCTGTCGATTCCAGTAATACAGTTCAATGAAGTTCACTGTCACTTTTGAGGGTTTGTTCATCATCACCCACACATCTCCACCCCAAATGTGGGCCAGTTACTTTAAAGGCGGCTGCTCTTCAGGTCAATGTGTGGCCCGGTAGTCTTGTCTGGAATTGTTATTTGGACAGTTCCTCCTGATATGGCCAGGTTTGAAGCAAGACAAGCACAAGTGTTCACGTCTGCAATGTGCGAGAGTTGAGTGTTCTACGGACTGGCAGATGTTGCAGGATTTCTTCTGTAACTGGTCAGGTGAGTGCTATCTGAGCACTGCTTGGTTGCTTTGAGCAAGTGTTCGGTCAAGCAGATTAATGAGGGTCTTTATGCAGTTATCGTCAAACTGAGGAGGGGTTAACGCTCACCTCAGACTTGACTGAGGGCAACACTGGATAACTGGATTGAGTTGGCTCTTTGGACACATATGTTTGATCATGGGCTGTCACCTGTCTCGCTGGGCTTGGGGGACTTGGTTTGGTGAGTAGCTGCTCCTTCATTTTGGGTCAACATGCTCCTGTATTTCATTAGTCATCCACTTGTCTGGTGCTTTGAACCACAACACTGCAGCAAGAGAGGGATCTGGACAATACTTGACAAACATCATCGTTGCCTGTCGCCAGGGATCATCAATGTGCCATGATCATCATGCCCACATTACTTTTTCATTGTATTACAGTATCTTTTGCTATGATTTCAATCTAGGTTTTGGAACACCGGTGAAAGATGTATGTGCCACTTGCACTAGATTCTAACTAAAACTGAGGGATCCTGACATAACTAACCAAGAAATGCAGAGGGAATCCATTATGTTCATGCTACACCTTCGGCATGGCAGATGATTTTATGACATTCTGAATAAGGTAGCTGATGACATCACGATCTGTTTTGATGTCATGAAAAACATAGTCCTCCCCAAAACACCAGTGGGCCAAATATACTACTCCAACCAGGTATATCTGTATGTGTTTGGGGTAGTCAGACACCGTGGCCACAATCGGGGACAGTCTGTGGATGGCATTGACCTTTTTGTTTGAAGGGAGGACCAGAACAGAAAAGACTCCAATATGATTGCCTCAGCTCTCAGGCATTACTTCACGGCCATCATCAGTGGAGACCTTGATAAGTGTGATCTGTTCAGTCTCTTCAGTGATTCTTGCTATGGATCAACTTACTGTCAATGCTCTTTGCATCAAGAAAACAACAGCAGCCACAGATGAACATTGAGTAATATTTCTCCATTTGCAGTCACAGCTTCTTGCCAGCTGACCATGTTTGGCCACATTGGGCAAAAAACCTTTTTGGGCAAAAAACCCCCAAAAACATGGCCGTGTCCATGTTTATGGACAGGACTGGGCTGCTGTTGATTTCAAAAGTGAAGTCAAAAAATTTGTGAAGCAAAAACATTCTTTCAAGCTTAGTGAAGCCAGATCTCTGTGTATCTCTAGTGACCAGCTTGGATTTCATACACAATATTGTGGTGAATACTGCTTCCAATTGTGCCAGCATCCCTAAGAAGTAAGATGTTCTTTCTCTCTTGGAGGAGATGGGGGCTCAGAGGAATGTACAAGACTTCGATAAGGGCATGTTGCAAAATGTTGGCATGCAACCACCAACCCAAGACAGTGACAGTGATAGTGTTTGAAAATCCTTCCATGTACTCCTCGTGTGGATCCACCTCATTTCCAGGTTTATGGACCAGGAAAAAGCAGTGGACAAAGACAATGACCAAAACAACTAATTTTTACTTGATTAATAACTTTACTCCAAAGTCGATGCAATATTCTGGGACAAGCAATCAGTTTTGGATTTTGGCAGGTATCTGGTTTTGAACCAAAAGTTAATTTTATTGATTATAATTACCTGTTTATTCAATTAAAAAGATTTTCAATTGTTATATATTTTTTTATTTCTCTCTAATTATAAGAGTTATCAAATTTAGCTGGGTAAATTGGTAAATGATGCAACAGTAGAAAAACTCATTTTTCTCAAATCGAGAAAAATGGATATATCTGTTTTTGAACTCAAGCTCCTCAGTTGTCATTTTTTCTGACCAACCGGTGTGGGGGGGTACATGGGTACATGATTTTCATATGTACAGAAAATATGAAAATCAATACTTAGCTCAACATCAACGAGCCTGAGCCTGTTTTCTGGAGACAAGGTGACAAGCAGTCAGAGACAAGCGCGGTACTGTGTGTGTGAGTGGCGCAAGCATGTTTTTAATGTCCAGTCAGCTGCAGAGCCTTGTTTTGGTGGGGGTCAGGGCAGAAAATCTGGCCTCACACAAGTCACATGACTTGTATGAGGCAAGTTGTGGGTATTCTCCTTTAATTTTAATCCAGTAGGATGGGATAGCTTGGGATGTGAATAAAGTATTTAGTCCTCCATCATTTTTAACTCCAGTTTGTCCTCTTGCACTGGTGTGAGAGATGATTCAAAGGCTGGTTCGGAAATCCACTCCTTCCCACTGATCTGAATGAACCTTCACTGCCCTTGAGCCTTTTTTCTGCAGCCCCAGTAAAAAAGTTGATCATTTGTTTCTTCTTTTTTTCATTCATTTTTTCCTCTCACTAGGCAACAAACTTCATCTCCGCTAAAAGTGACCACCAACCTTGCACACGAACCTTTGACCATAGAGATGAAAAGACGTTAGAGTGGACATAGAGCTCATTTTGTGACTCATTGCTGTACTGACAGCAACACTAAGATTCACAACTCAAGTCAACATCCATCAGATAAATTTATTGCATGATACCAAAACCCGCCATTTGGTATCTGTGGCATTGTGAAATGGCATTCAATCCCTGGCCCAAGATGGCAGCCCAAACTACTCCTTACCTATTGTCTATACTTGTTACTGGCTGCTTTAGTGGATCATGATGTCCACTCTGGCGTTTATTCATCTCTATGCATTTGACCTGGATGTGATGACTCCAGTGAAATGTTTTCATTGTTTTGCCTATTTAAACTTTTAATAAAACAAAATTGATTTATTGAATATTTTACTTCTGAATGAATATAAATTTCTTTGTGATATGTAACGTATTTTGATAATTCCAGGAAAATAAATAACAAAACACAATGCAGAACAATGCAATTATTTTTCTCCTTGCTTCCTACGGGTTTTTGCGGCCCATTCCAGCCCAGCCCATGGCCCAGTACTGGTCTGTGGCCTGGGGGTTGGGGACCAACATATATTATATGTGATATAAGAATACCTTATGACAGGGTAAAAGTAATTGTGCAGACATCTGTTGCTATCAGTTACCTGGATCCGGCATCCATGGTAATACTAAAAAACAAACTTAGAAAATGACAGCATTCATAACAAAATGCATGTATACAGAATGAAGACACACACACAAAAAAAACATTATTTGTTGCTTTCACCTTTTTGTTGAAGTTGTCAGTGCACTCAACACCAGTCCTCTTTCAAATTCAAGCCTCCTTCATAATCATCTTGAGAAGGAGTAGTATGTTAAATGTTCTAGTGTTTCTCGCCCATAGCAGCAAAGAATGCAGCAAAAATAATGGCCTTAGACAGCTTCTGTGAAGGCGCCAGCTCACATCACTGAGGGAAAATGCGAGATGAAAAGGTCAATAAGCAACACAGAAAACTTAATATGAAGTAGACATATGAATTCCATCACATGGATTAGTGCCCCTGGCAAAGTGCAGTACTGACACCCCTGAATCAATTCATAAATATCCAATGTGTGGTGTGTAAGACACTTGAGAGGTAAAAGGACCTTTCACTAAATGCCACCTGGACCAACTCTCTTTACTTATATTTTCACCTGTTGCTGGTGGATTTTAAATTACTTTTGGTGATTCCAGACACATGTTTACAGTATTTCCCATTGTCTTACACAGGAGGATACGTATATTAATAGTAGCTTGGCTTTGGTACTCCTACCACATCAGCCAGATTCTCAGAATTGTATTTTTTTAAGTTCTTTAGGCCTCGTTCACAACTGCACCCACAATTGGTGGGATCTGCGATTTGTGGGTGCTATGGAGGACGTAGAGGCAGAGGAAAGGTTGCACGGGCGCCGTCAGAAAGGTGGAAGAATGGCGTACGGCCGCCGTGCGCATCGCAGATGCACTGTGAGATGTCTAGACACGCAGGGACGCCAATAGCAACGTGCGGTCGGCGTGCACCTTTTGTACTCCCGACCCAGGGGGTGCCGCACTTGCACCGTGCCTCATTTGCGTATGCACTTTGTGGGTGTGGGTGCCGTCCGCAGCACGCAGGGGCACCTGCTCACTCACAGCGGGAGGTGTTTTTTTTTTCTTTTTTTGTATTAGTAGTAATAACAACATATTGAACACCTGGTGAACAATACAAACACACATATAAACAAAGTAAACATGATGCCAGGGGTTTACATAAAAGTGCTACATGTTAGTTCATTAAAGTGTTATACAGGGGAACAGACCTGGCGGCAGAGGCAAATCAGAGGGCGGGCATTTGGGCCTAATTATGACATCAACATTTTCACTGCTTTGAAATCACATTTTCCACATATTGCTACG
>OMMV01191491.1:0-16266 GCA_900302635.1 Chatrabus melanurus
GCTGGCACCAGCGCACCTTTGCCGGCTCACTTCCTGATTGCAGAAATACTACCACTGCCACAGCGGGCTGCGTCCAATTCCACACCCGCTCACACATCCTGGGCAAGTACATCCATGAGTCACTGGGGAGAAAAAAAATAAATAAATAAAAATCCACTAATATTAAACGGTACATCATCAACAACAATTTGAGACACTGAATCCTGTTCTGAAGCAATTGGTTCATTTAGGTTTTTTTAGTGTTCAGAAACACTGAATTTGTCCATTACCGGTTTAAGTATTTTGAAATATTGAATATTTTTATGAAGCATTTAGTTCATTCGTTGTTTTGAAACACCAAAACATTTTCTAAAAAATATATTTTATTTAGTATTTTAGATGTTTTGAAACAGAAACATTTTATTCAGCAATTGTTTCATTAAGTTTTACAAATCATTTGAAACAATGGATCATTTTCCATAGCAATGGTGAATCATTTTGAAAACCAAATAATTCCCATCTCCGCTAGATGCCACCATGGTCGTGTTTTGAGCATTTCAAAACAATGAGTCTTTTTTTGAAGAAACTGGTTTATTTCTTGTTTCAAAGCAGTGAATCATTTTCTGAAGCAATTGTTTCATTTAGTGTTTCAAGTGTTTTGAATCAGCTTCATTTTCATCCATCCATCCATTTTCTGAACAAGCTTATTCCAGTTAAGGGTCACGAGGGGCTGGAGCCTATCCCAGTGGTCACTGGGCGACAGGCGGGGTACATCCTGTACAGGCCGCCAGTCCATCGCAGGGCCACATATAGACAGACAAGATCATTCACACTCTCACTCACACCTACAGTCAATGTGGAGTCACCAATTCACCTAACCTGCCTGTCTTTGGAAGAGGGAGGAAGCCGGCGCACCCGGAGGGAACCCACGCAAACACGGGGATAACATGCAAACTCCACACAGAAAGCACCAGGTCGGAAGCGAACCTGGGACCATCTTGCTGTGAGACAACCGTGCTAACCTGTAAGCTGCCCTCTTTTTCAGAAGCAATTATTTAATTTAACTTTTCAGTTGTTTTGAAGCTGTGAATTATTTTCTGAAGCAATTTGTACATAGGTATTTTTGTTGGCGTCCCCTTGCTGGATCAAGCCCAGAGAAGTGCACCATATGGCCAAGATGTCACAGCTGATATTCCCTCACAATTGAAGAAACACTCCTCATTTGAGGCCCCGAAGTAACCATTCGTTTGACACAAAGTCATTCCAGCAGTACCCAAGGATCCTCTGGAGAGATGTAGTACTAAAGACAGCAAGTCATCGCCTTAGGTCACAGGTTAGGTTCCAAGTCTCACAACCATACAGGAAGACAGGAAGCACTAGGACTAAAACTTTGACCTTAGTTCTTCTGCAAAGACACCAGCATCTCTAAACACTTCTGTCCAGCGACCTCCTGACTCCATAAGCTCTTTCCAGGCGTCTCTTGATCTCAAAGGCCGAGGACCAAGAGACATGAATGTCACTGTTGAGATAAGTGAATGTCTCTTCAAGTTCGACACTTTCACCACATACATATACGCTTTTGGCGGCCAAATCCAGGAAGCCCTTAGTCTCCTAGACCTTAATCTCGATGTGGGACAATCGCAAGACGAGATGCTCTGATTCTTCACTTCTCTTTTCAATGGCTGCAATCATGGCATCCATTGATTCTGCAAAGATCACAGCATTGTCCATGTTAGTTAGAACCATTTTAAGAGGAACGGTCCTGAGGATGTCCTGAAGCAACTCTCGTTTCGACCATAACTATGTTTGAAATGTTTCAGGTGGGGTTTTCAACCCAAACTCTACACCTATGCTTTAATAGCTCATATTAGCTAATTAGCCTCCACACATCAAAGACATCTACTCTGTCATTAAAGTAATTGCAGTCATTAGCCATTCTTTTTTTTTTTTAATAATAAATTTGAAGGGGCTTAGTGTGATTACATTGTTGTGCTGCGGTCCTTTGAAGACACAAATCCACTGCAGCTTTAAGCCACGTACAACAAATGTAGCAATCAAATTCCAGGTACAGGATGATGAAGAACGGCTGAATGGTAAAAGGGGATAAATCCATCTGCCAGGTTCCTTTTCATTTCTGTTCTTGTGGTTTTTGAAGCGTGGTGATGGTGGTGCGCTGCTGTGCCTTTCATCAGCTGACGGAGACAATGCAACTCTTCTCAGCACCATGGCACGGGGTTTACCTGCTGCTAAGTCAGGTATCACAGTCGGAGACCTGGCACCTTAAAGAGGCTTTAACCCTTCTCGCGATCAGGCTGACATGATTCATGTGGGCTGGGTGTGGATTTGAGTCCCTGCTGTGGTACAGCGTCTTTCATGTCAGACTGTTTATGAGAATATGGAGATGGGTTTTGCGTGCTTGCGGGTGTTCCTTAAAGCGGCGACGCGACCTCAGGCAGGGCTTGATCCCTGACGAGTCAGAACCCACCTCTCGATGAATCTCTTGTAGCACACTTAATACCCATAAGAACATGGTGCACGAGGTCCCACATCTTGGTAACAGAAAGGAATTTGAGAGCAGATTAATATTATGAACAGTAATATTCCCCCGGCGGCATCTGCATGCGCCTGGGATTACAGGGCTCTGGGGTGATTACCGGCAGGGGAAGAGGGGTTACAAGTCCAAAAAAAAAAACTTTTCATCTTCACCCAAGGCACCAGAGCATGCACACGGAAAGACACAAAAACATAGTGTAAGTATGTGTGTACGTACATTTGTGTCTTATGTTTGTCACATGTGCAGCAATGTACAAGATTCACAATTCCTTTGCACCATTTTTTTTAGAACATTTTAAAATACAGAGATTGGGTTTTGTGCACAAAACAAACCACAGATGTTAATTTCCACCACCATACCAACTGTTTGTCACCGTTATTAAGAATATAAACTAGAAGATTCAGAGAGTGCAACATGCGTGCCTTACATGTTTGACACTGATCCATGAAAATTCCTCCTTTGGGACTCAGTTATATCATAATGGGCTTGACATTTGATCAATTCTGTCCAAAATCGAACCACTTTATCCTTGACTAACACACAACCCCTCCACCATGTTGAATCCATATTGACCCCAAACTGTTTGAGTTAAACAGCTAAACAAGTTTGACCTTTCAAAGCCACCAAAGGTCAAAGGTCACATAATCAATACAAAGGCAATGTATGACTTCATATTAGTGATTCATAATAACCGTAGGGGTTGTTGTTCATCTTTCGGCTGCCCCCGTTTTGTTCAGGGTCGCCACAGCGGATCCAGCACAGATCCACATCGGGATTTATGCTGGATGTCCTTCCTGACACAACTCCAGTTCTACCCAGAGAAACACACACAGCCCTTGGTCTTCCTAAGCAGTATCGCAGCCAAGTACCGTACTAATCAGGAGCTACTCTGCTTTACTTCTGAGATCTGACGGGATGAGATGTACACAGAGCAGATTGGCTGCGGGTACAGTAACCATAGGGGTATCCCTCAGAATTCCTCAAAATATCCCATCTAACTGAGTCTGACCTTTCAAGGTCATTTAAGGCCAAATGCCATGTGACCAATAGCAAGGTGATATATGATTTCATATTAATGGTTAATAGTAACCATAGGTGTGTCTTTAACCAATTATTGGAAATAGCCATTCTAACAATGTTCGACCTTTCAACATCACCCAAGGTCAAACCTCATGTGACCAACAGAAAGGCAATATATGACTTGTTTAATAGTTTAATAATAATGTTTAATAGTAACCATAGGCGTATCTTAACCAATTCCTCAAAATTGAGTTATGTTGTTCACACCCACATGGACATACAGGGCCAAAAGCAGTACCCCCACAGGTGGTACTGCACATGCATGTCATTAACACATTTGAAGAGCCTGTTGTACCTTTGCAGATATATGCAGATCCAGGATGCCCATGAACTGGGGCGGGACTTCTTCCGAATGGCCACCGTCCTAAAGGCCAATTGAAAGGCAAAGAAGCAAATGAGCAAAATGGTCTTTGAAAGGGTAGGGATGACTGACAATACATTATGACCTATCTAAATGAGGACAGGCACGGCCTGGTCAAGGTTATAAACCATGGAAATCAAAATAATATGGGCTCTTTTTAGAAAGCCCCGGTGGTGGGAGGAGTCACCCCATCTGCTGAGGTCGCACACATCATGACAGACGTAGTAGCCGCCTAAAGTGTCTGTGAACAACATGGACTCTGGGAAAATAAAGCAAATGGAAGGATGGAAGAAGGCTGTGTTGGAAAAAATGGCACTTGAGGAAAGTGACACAAACTATAAAAATCGTAAGCTTCATGAGCAGTTTGGCGGTTTCAAGTGGTTTGACTGAGAATCAACTCGAGGACGGTGATGCAGAAACAGGTGTTTGTGGGGATTAGCTAGTGTTAACGTTAGCCAGATAATGTTCCTTAGCCACTGTAATGTGTGACAAATAGCATGACTAATGTTTGTGTTACCTTGCTAATTTTACTGAGTTTGGATAGAGATAGCGGCATTCAAATCTTTGTTGTGTTTGACTGAAATGTTACTTTACAGTGCCCTAGCTGACAGTGTTACTGTTAGCTACATTGATAGCTTTGTGGATATGAGTGAATAAAGGGCAAAATAAATATGGCTAGCTAGCTGTTAAAGTTTGGATAACAATACTTAAATCTAAGCTGCACTACATTTTTTATTCAATGGTATAAAGTGTGGCCGACTGCCGTAGAAGTCCCCAGCCTTAAAGAGTGTCCCACTTTAGTCCTGGATGTGTGTGCTCTACTTAATGCCTTTTTAGTCTTTGACTGCCTTCTTTTTTCTTCTTCTGTCTTTATTTTTTAGCAACATACCTCAAAAAGATATGAACCAAACTTCATGGAATTTGTTAGAGGGGTGGTGCTTGGGTCAAGAAGAAATCCTATATATTTAAGTTGCAGATCTAGATTCATGGGTGGCTACGATACTTTTTTTGGTCTCTTTTGCAATTTCTGAATGTCCTTGCCTTGTGGCAGGGTAGGTGGCTCTGTGGGACAGGAGTAAGTAAGTTCTTTCGGTTTCTCCCAATTTCAAATCGGGGTTGCCCATTTGAGACCCACCGATATCTGCATATTGATTTGGCGCAAGTCCACGTTACATGGAGAACGGGAAGGGGTGGCCTTGAATCGGGAACCTTCTGCTTTGAAAGCGAGCGCACTTAACCGCTTGGCCACCACGCTGCCCTGGACTATCTATATAGAGACTGGGGTTAAATTCCAGGTGTGTGCTTCAGGCATTGTCCCAGTCCACCAAATTGTAAATGGGGACCAGCCTTGTCTGAGGAAGTAATATGCGATGGACTAGCATCCCTCCAAGGGGGGTCATAGACTCTTATCTGCTTCACGCGATAGTATCCGGGGATAAGCACCGGCCCAATGGGCCTTAGGTCTTGTGTAGGACTTACTTTGCCTTATTGCACCATAAAGAGAAACGAAACATTCTCTCATTATGACATAATAAAACTCATAAAGAAAATCCCAACATTGTTGCTTTATGGCATCATAAAGGGAAACCTGTCATCCTTTCATTATGACATTATAAAACTTATCAAGAAAATCCCAACATTATTGCTTTTTGGCATCTTAAATTTAAAAAAAACCAATGTTACTGCTTTATAATGTCATAAACTAAAACCTACTTATGACATGACAAAGAGCTTTAATCTACTGTACACTATTGTGTAGTAACTGCATATCTGTTTTAGATGATTTGGCGTGACTTTATCTCAGTCAATAGAGTAGATGGTTCATTTGATTATTGGGTTGATGCACTGTAAAAAAAATTCCGTTGTTTTTACGGAAAAAAACTGGCAGCTGCAGTTGCCAGAATAATTCTGTAAAAAATACAGAATAAAAATGTGTAAATACCTTTACAGAACACCCCGCAAATTTTACGGTATAATGTTGTTGTAATTTACAAAACATATTAAATTTACAGACTGAATTCCTTTCAATGAGATTTTGTTATGCTGCTCCCATTTTGCTCAAGGCCACAACAGCAGGTTTGGTATGGGATTCACATGTTGATCTGGTTTTTTCCTAACGGAACTCCGACTGTATAAGGAGAACAGGACTTAAGCTGACTTGAATCTGGGGTATTCTGCTCGGGAGGCAAGCGCACTTACAGTTTGCGCCGCTGTGCTGTTGCATTGGAGGAAATACTCTCAAAATATAATGAAATATATGTCATATTGCGTTATTGACATATTTTTTACTGTATTGGTACAAAGTATGTTAATATGAGGAGTTCTGAAAAAAATCATGTCTGTTTAGAATTGAGTAGGCTATATAGCAATAGGATAAAATGGATTCTGCAGTTCATTGCATTTTCAGAGCAGCTTACAGACAGAATGGTGGCGCAAGCAGTGAGTGTGTTTTCTTTCAAAATAGAATGTCGCTGGTTCAGGGCTGTCTGTATAACATTCTACTTTTATAATTTTTTTTTTGCAAATTACAATGGTTTTATACTGTAAAATTTATGCAGTATTTTCTGGAAAGGTATTTACATATTTTACTGCATTTTTTACAGAATTATTCTGGCAACCACAGCTGCCAATTTTTTTCCGTAAAAACAACGGAATTTTTTTACAGTGTGGCTTTGGTCCACAATTGCTACTGAGTATTAAGGTTTCCTTGGCAAGACACTGAACCAAATAACTGTTGGACCTTGGGGCACATAAACACCCCATGAATGTAAGAAAATATGTAGAAATTAAAATAAAATTTTATTTTATATGTATGATAGAGTACTGCAGATCTTTTGGCTTCTCCCAATTTCAACTTGGGGTCACCACAGCAGATCCGACATGGATCTGCATGTAGATTTGGCACAAGTTTTACACCGGATGCCCTTCCTGACACAACTCCACATTACATGGAGAATGAGCAGCGGTGGCCTTGAACCTGGAACCTTCTGCTTTCAAAGCGGTTGCACTAACTGCAAAAAAAACTATTTTTTTAATGATTCAAAAAAGGAGTATCAATGGCAAAGGTTAGCAAGACTAATCTCCTATTGGACAGCATCAGAGATCCCTCAAGGCTCCATGTCTGGCCCACTGCAGATATCAGTTTTCAATGAGACGCGAGGGCCTGACAGGCTTAAGACCCTGCTCACGCTTAGCCTCATTATTCCCCTCGCTACCAGGCTGACGCCAGGCCACGCGTGCAAACCAAGCCTCGGAAATCACCTTCAAGACTTGTCTTATGACAAAACACTCAGCAATTTCCTCAGCACCTTTTGCGTGAGGCTAACTCATAGTCCACTTTGACCATGTGCAACTAATAAGTCGGTCTAATGAAGGCCAGGCTGTGCAGGAGAAGACAGGGCTGAAACAGGCCTCACATGTCTGAAATGATCCACAGGAAAGTGGTCTGACACGCTGTTCTGCTGCTATGTGGCGTCGTGAAAGAAAAGAAACAACACTGTTTCCATTTAGAGTTAAGTCAGAATCACACAGCACCAGAGATTGCACACATTAGTGGGGGGAAAATCAGCAGGTTGTTTCCCTTCTTTAAACTACAGTGTTGACTTTGTAGATTCCACGGGGTCTTGGGGATTGAGCGGAAGAAGGAAGGCAAGGGGCACTGCACAGCGCCGCCATGCTGAGTCTGAGTTTGTCAGCAGCCTATGAGCCTGAAATTCAAAGAGCAAACTGAGAGAAAAGCTGTCTTGGCAGTGGTTTCCTTCCATGTGTTTGCTTGCAGACTGCTTCCGTCAGATTGCACCCAGTAGTCATCAATTAGAAAACTGAAAGATGCCATCCACGCACAAGCTCAGCTACTGTTTGGATGTTAGCCGCGAAGCGAGAGTTTACACAAAGGGCTACACAACTGACACGCAGCAATACTACATCATACACGTAGCTGCTTTAGCTACTCTTAAATATCTTCACTGACAAAACAACTCTACCTGTATAATATGACTCAATTTTATAAAGCCTTAATAAAAATGCTATATAGATTTGATATGTAGGTTTGGAGAATCTGGAGAAGGTGCAAAGCGCCCGATTTGGTGCACAAAAAAATATGAGCAATTTTTAACAATAACGCATTTATTCTTGTCGCGTGACTTATACCCTCAATGTTTTAAGCTTTATTCTCTTAATAGTAGTTTTTTTTTCACAATCTTCTTATTATTTAATTTAATTTTTTTAATAGTGACTGGAATATTCCTCTTTGTGTTTTTAAGGCAGTTTTTTTTTTTTTACTTAATACAAAATTTAATTAGATTGAACAAATGACTGTTGAAGCAATGTAAGGTTCCTCAAACAGTGTTTCATGTATTAATTTGCTGTAAGAAGAGTACAGAGGTAAGAAAAATGCTTTCTAGTGAACTTTCCGAAATAGGTACCACTGTCTAGCTTCCTTCCTTCTCTTTTGTTGTTATAGGAATAAAAAAAAAGGACCTTGCCTTCCTCAGTTTATGATATCGTCTAGTATTTATGCCACGATACAAATAGAGACAGACTGCATGATCTTAGCCCTGCGATCGACTGGCGACCTGTCCAGGGTGTACCCCGCCTCTCGCCCAATAGACAATAGGCAATGAATGAATGAATGCATGATCTTATACTGTAGGTGGCGGCAACATGCCATATGGTGCCTAATCTGCCAATAAACTGGTAGAAGGAGAGGAAGGTTTTTGTTTTTTGGGGGGAGAAGGGGCGGTTGTTTGTTTTGTAACAGTGACTGTACATTTCCTTTCCACTGTGTGTTTTAAGGGCAGGTTTTCTGACTGAATACTTTAATAGTTGGCCGTTTTGTGACTGTCAGGAAGTTATGAGCATTGAGCGAAGCGGAAACGCGTCATGTAGAGTGAGAGCTCATCAGAGGTCCATGCTCGCACACATATCGCGAATCTGTACTCACGAGTCGCGATCAAAACAGTATCTGCTCGCTCAAATTTTGAGCCTGAATTAATGCTCTAGAGGCCCATCTATGTGAATGCAAAGCAGAACGTTGAATGTCTTGCTTTTCAGGCTACTACGGAGATGTACCTATTTTTTTAGCGCTAGAGGAAAATCGACCAATGCAATGCGGGTCTTGCATTGCGGAGATACCGCAAGATGAAGACAATCAAAGAGGTTTCACTGAGCAATGGTGCCAGGCAAAAGTGGCACCCCAAGGCTTGAAACTAACGAATTTTGATCAAGTTAAGCAAAATCATCAGGGAAAACAGGGAAGAAGCACCCTAATTTTGAAAATCAGTATAAGTAATGTCCCAAACAGTGATAAGAAGTTGCAAATTTTAAAAATTTAAATAATTTTTTTCAATGGTGCCATTCATTCTGAAGATGAAAAAAATTTCGATGTGATTTAAATATTACAAAATTTTTAAAAATTTTAAATATTAAAAAAATGTAATGTACAAAATAGAAAATAACCTATTGGATAATACTTGAGTTTCATATCGGTAGATATCCATACATTTAGATTTTATTTCCAACTTCATTTAAAATACATCTGATAGTGTATAATCTGTTTGCAAATTATGAATGTATTTTAACAGAATAACAGAATAGCACATACTGTCACTTATATTTTTGTTCAACATAGAATTGATAGTTAATGGAAATTTCATTGGCCAACTTCATTCCACACATTAACTGGAAATAAAGCTGCAGCATTCAACCTGAACTCATGTACCAAACAGTAATAACAATTTACAATTTTTTAAAAATTAAAAAAATAATTAAAATGGTGCCATTCAATCTGAAGATAAAAAATTATACATGATTTAACATAAATATTACAACTAATTACAACTATTACAACAAATAGAAAGTAATGGATTGCATAATATGTGTTTCATATGGACAGATTTCCATACATTTAGAATTTCTTTTCAACTTGATTCACAAATACATCTGATATTGTATACATTGTTTGCAGTTTATAAATGTATGTTAACAGAATAGTACACACTGTCACATATTTTTGTTCAACGTAGAACTGATAGTTGATGGGAATTTCATTCTTTCCATTTTGGTTTTGTCTGTGCTGACATTGATGACCATTGCAGCTTCTCGGGGATATAATTTTTTCAGTGGTTTGTTGTTGCAATTTCTGTTTTGTCTTGGCTGTTTTTCAATAAACAAAATCTGTTCTCTTTTGGTTTTTCAAAAATGAAAGCTTGGTTCTGTTGTTTCATGTTATTTTAAAGACAACAGCCCTAGAATTGGAGATGTGGAGACTGTGGATAGCATTAAAAGGCAAATATAGCTGTGAGAGCAGTGATGCTGCAGAAATCAATATAGTGATGCATTTACATTGCTTTGATCGCATAAAGCGGCACGGTAAGATTAAGTAATACAGATTCAGTTTGACAGGCCGATCATTAACACCACTTTGCAAACTGTGCATCCACTCATCCTGTCTTATTCCTTTGGAAAGACAAGTGTTCTACATAAGTGAATTTAGGAGAGCACATGTAAGGCAGTGGCTATAACAAGCCCGACAGCATGCTGGATGAGCGTTGTCTGCACAAATTATCACCTGACTTAAATCAAACGTAATCTAGATTTACTTCAGTAAAGACAGCAGTGAGATCACATGCTGCAATTTCCGAGGGAAATATTAATTGGATCATTGTAGCAGAGGATGCATTCAGGAGAACAGTGACCATGTCAGAGGGCATGATCACCTTCCCCACCTCCCCTCTGCAATTGCCGTTTTTGCTTAAATGGTTTTAGCACATTGATCCAAGGACACAAAATACAATACTGATATTGCTCAACATATGACTTTCATGGCAGTTATCTCCCTCTCATTTTGACACATATGCACGTGCATGCAATTATAATGCAAAATAAGTCAAATCTCAATATGACCCAGTTGTGGAAATCACAGTGCCTGATCCATTACAGAAATCTCAAATATAATGTGTTGGATTATGTCTTGATATCAGCCGTTACGTGTGTTCGAGAAAACCACCTGCCCTCTATCCCATCAGGATCAGCAGATTAATCTTGGTAAAATGTAACACACACAGATGGTCAGAGTGGAAAAATTAAAAAAATGCAATATGAATATATTTGTCTTGCATAATATCAAATATGATTCATCTGTCGCAAAGATAATGGCATGATGCATTGGTGTACTTAGCGAAGAGACAAAGTTAATTTCTTTACAGGCCAAATATTCCCGCCAAGATCCCCCTGTAATAAAATGAATCTGTGGGGAATAATATATAAATTAAACTCCAGCCATCTATCTGGTTTGCATGGTAATAGCGTTGATTCATTCCATATTTCACAGTTGCAAACACAATGCACTTAAGATGATATGTTACTGCCTCCCATGTGTTGTACAGTTTATTATTTTATACAGCACAATGCTTGCAGTCTGGTAGAAATTCAACCTACGGCTGAGACTACCCCTCTTTCACTGCTGGTTTTAAGATTTAAAGCACATCAAAAGGCTCCGTATCCATGCGTGTCACCTACCAGGCTATTCGGCTTGGGTGTTACCTACAGTCAGAAAGGTGATACGGTAAATTGGAGCAGCATGATCACTGTTCCCCCAAGTGCCCGTGGGCCTCTGTTTCCTGACAAAGGTCTTTTTCAATATCCTGAAGACGTACTGAGCTGGTTGGCAATGGCGTGAGGGCTTTCCGGTGCTTTAAACACAGGACGCAGCCGTGCAACACAACTCAGATCACAGGTAAAAGCAATGGGAGGAAGCACGGCGTCCACGGGCGGAACACTGGCTCACGCATTGACACACTTCTGGTGCCACATCACACAACAATGCTGTTTTCATGCAATGCAGTCTAGACAGCGTCCTCACAGAAAATCAAGTTGTGCTTTACTGAGAGGTGTGAGATCAGTAGTGACAACTCCACATTAGAAGGCTGGTTTCACTTTTTTGGAAGTTTTCAGATTGTTGTGAATGCTCACCTGTCATAGTAGAGACTGAAAACTGACTGTTGATTCAGAATTACAGAATCAAAACCTTCAGATGTGTTAAACTTTGTTTATTAAGTGGCTTTCATGAAGGTATAGTTAAGGGGGTGGAGTTCTAGTTTAAACCCCCTCCTGAAAATGGTGCCTTGACCTTGACCTATGACCTACCCATGCAAACTCTTCCAATATCTTATGCCATGGTACATACAGTATCTGCAAACTTTGGCACTGGAACATTCAATGGTTCTAAGTTCATCTTGACCTCCGTGACCATGACCTATGACCTACATATGTGACCATATCCAAGGTCTTATGACAAGGTATATACCTGCAAAGTTTGGTGCTGAAGCGTTCAGTGGTTCTTGAGTTTCTGACCTCTGCAACCTTGACCTCCATTGACCACCCTATGACCTCCATATCCAAACTCATCTGAGAGCTCATGCCAGAGTACATATATGCAAAGTTTGGTGCAAAGTTCAATGTTAAAGTTCAAGTTATCACAGGTCTAAAATCATTCCCAACCTCACTTCTCGGGTGGTGATGATTTTCTGTTTCAAATAGCCGCAAACACGAAATGAAGCAATTGCTTCAGAAAAGGATTTGTTTCATTTGAAGCAAAGCACAGTGAAGTGGTGACCTGAAGTGGGCTTGTAACTGAAGCATCACCTGTTCAATCCCTGAACTGGAGAGATAGATATGTGTGGGGAAGGTGGAAGAACACCACTTGTCCCTTGTTACCACCAGTACGGTGCACTTGTTAAAGCTCCTGAATCCCCAAAAGCTCCAGTGCTGCATGAACAGGGATTGCCTGGAAATGAGAATAAAAACTTCCCTGAATATATAAAGATTAAAAAAAACAGTAAATGAATAAAATTCCTCAGAAAATAAGTTGGTGTTTCAAAATGCTTGAAACACTAAATGGAACAACTGCTTCAGAAAATGATTTAATGTTTCAAAATGTTTAAAACATTAATTGAATCAATTATTTCAGACAACGATTCATAGTTTGGAAATGCTGGTAACACCAAATATAACAAATGCTTCAGAAATTATTTTGTTTCAAATTAAGCACTAAATGAATCAATTGCTTCAGAAAATGATTCAGTGTTTCAAATGAAGCAAAGACATCAGAAATGATTCCTGATTTTAAAACGTGAAGACAAAGTAACCCACTTACTCCAGTGTTTCAAAGCTTTCAGAACACTATGATGGTGACATCTAGTGGACAGTGGGACCCCAGCAAACACAATTTCTGGCTCCGCCCCTGGTCTGGTGTGAATTAAAACAGGCCACAGAGCCTTTGCTGGGGGGGAATCATTCAAACCTGTTACAAACAAGATGATATGGGTCAAACTGGAAAAAAAACATTACTGAATCAGGGTTCTTGATTTTCAAAAGTGGCACAGGCTTGTGAAATGAAATTGATGGGATGAGCCATAATAATGACAAATTGACCTTTAAAGGTATGACTTATCCTCACCAAGAAGCAGCTTCAGTAAGGTGACCGTGAGGATTTGGTTAAATTGCTTCAAATATGACTATGTTTAAATCTGAGGGTGGGGGCGTTGGGGGAGTTGGAGCAAAGCAGAGTCTAAGAAGAAATGAAGTCCAGCTGTTAAAATTAGCTGTTTGATGTAAAGTCGCCATGCTGAAAGATATAGATCAATTCAGCCTGTTAGCCTCTTTGCGTCCTTGAATCAGATTACCTATTACACGTTCTCAGGATTAAAACCTGCTGGCTCTGAGGAACCTCGCCTGATTCTTCAGTGCCCAACTTTGACAGTGTTCCTGCGTGGCAAGTGACAAAATATAGGATGTCAAACAACATACAAAACAAAAGGGGTAGTCCTTGTTCTTGCTGCTCTTTGTTTGTTTGTTTGTAATTAGTTGTTTTCATTTTTACAGGAGCTGAGATGGGTCATTAGTTTCCGTGTTGTGTTCCTGAAAAGTGTTAGGCTTTCTGACTAGGGAACGATTTTGCTGCAGGCTAAACGCTGGAAGTGTATTGACTGGTATGACAGTTGGAATAACATCTGTTGCCTCGAGTGAAGATTGTTCACGTACTAGTGTGTATTAATGGGATTAATGGAATGATTAAGAAGGACAAGTTTTAAAAACACAATGCAAACAATCTGACAAGTAAGCCCTCGCCCATGAGAGTACTTGACCATGCATCCATCCAGTTTCTAAACCCACTTATTCCAGTTAAGGGTCACAGGGGGTGCTGGAGCCTATCCCAGTGGCCATTGGGCAAGAGGCGGGGTCCACCCTAAACAGGTGAGCACTTGACCAGATATTATACAAATAATGAATGTTTGTGAGTGCAATGGTAAGAATATTTTCATGAAGTGAAAGATGGAACGCATTCCATGTGTTCCACCGAATGAAAATATTTTTTCCATTGCACGAATTAAAACATTCATTACTTGTTTTAGATGACACCTAAATAGATCCGCGTCATTTGATATTTTACTTAAAATAAATAAAATAGGCAGCAGTTCACTTCGCCCGGCATGCGACCCGTCTACACATCGCTGAGGTCCACAGCGGAGCGAAGCGAACAATCGCGGGAGGAACTTGTCCAATTCTTTGTCTGACAGCGCTTCTACGACCGCTAAAGACGTCCCCGCAAACACTGTGAGAGCTTATAATCGGACACATTTTTACAAACTGGTGGCGGTCCAAAAAATGCACGGTACGTTAAGTCATCGTGCAATCGTCCAAAACGGATCGTCCCAAAATGCACAGTGCTCCGACATCATCGTGCAATGAGGCAAATAATGAATGTCACGTGACGTACAATCCACCAATCAAATGACAAGGGTTTATTTAGGTGTCATATAAACCAAAATAATGTTCAGTTCTTGCCAGCAATATACGGTAATCAGCTGTATCAAATGCAGCACTCAAATCTAACAGCTGTAGCACTGAAGTGGAGCCTGCATCCACAGCCAATAACAGACTGCCAACTGTAGAAGTTCAAAAACATCATTCTAAGACAAATATGCAAGAATTTGATGAGAGATGACTTTCTTAAGAATTTTTGATAAAAACAATAATTGAGAAACAGGTCTATAATTTGGCAGTATCGCAAGGTTCAATCTAGGTTTCTTAAGAAGAGGTCTTTCCACAAGCAGGAACAACTCCAGTGGTGAGGGATAAATTAATAATGTTTAATACAAAAGGTCCCAGTTATGACCACAGACCTTTAATGAGCCAAACTGGCAATGGGTCAAGCAAACAAGTAGTATATTTAGCAGCCATAACCAAGTTTGACAAATTTTGAAGGAAAATAGTGTCAAATTCAGACACAGGTGATCTTGAGTCATTGTTTTATTATCCCAAAGAATTTCCAAGCATTGCTAAGGAATGTTGAGATATTTTATTTCTAATATTCTTGAATATTAAAGAAATTCTTCTTTGTAAAGACCAAAAAAATATTAACAATTTAAAATGTTTGACTGTTCTTGAGAGGCTTATTTTCAGAAAGGTTGGAGTCTTTTTATATGTTTGTTTTATTTTGTGTTTCTGGTTAAAATAATGATAATTGCCAGTGGTGTTACAGAAACAACAGCAGTTTATCAATCCTTTCACTCACATCATGCAACATTTTATTTTCACCTTGCACTGACAGCCTAGTTAGTAATGCACATCTCATCATGGCCAAATTTACAAATAAATCAGCTCATTGCTGAAAAATTTATCCTGCACTCAACAAGCAAGACGGCACTCCAGATAGTCACTTTGAATATTTCAGATTTCCTAAAAGCAATCGATGGTAGCTATTCATATTTTATTCGCATGTCCTCAAATACTTCAAGACATGTTTGAGAGCAATTTGTCTCTGCTGTGAGGAACAAATTTCAATTTCGCACAAGATCACTTAAACAGCTGAATAATATTTCTGTCAGTAAGTGTAGCATGAACCAAGCATATTAGTTAGCTGTCCAATATTTGAATAACTAAAATTAGGGCTGTCCGATTTTCACTTGACCATAATTTTTGTGACCTTTTGACCTCTTGTGACCCCATCCTTAACTTGATCACAAAAAACTATATATGAGGTGAAAGAGCATTCCAAGACCAATAATGTGAGTGAAAATGTATTTATCTATGATGGAAAATCCACAACATAATCAGCCTCTTTATTTCCCCAACCCAAATTATTGGTCCGAGAATTTTGGCCGACCTCCAAGAAAAGCATGCCATTTTCTCACTTCCTGCCGGGTTTTGAAAATGGTAACCAAGTTTTTCTGTTGAGGGAAATGGTCTACTTCAAAATTCCATTGAGTAACATAGGGTACATTTTTTGCAC
>OMMV01191492.1:0-12136 GCA_900302635.1 Chatrabus melanurus
CAATGGCGGTAAACTTTGAGGAGCGGCTCTGTGAAACTCTCCATTAATGTGGCGACTTGTATTAAGTGGTCTCACATTCCAACGTCGTGGACACCATTTGCGCTTCTGCCTTTTGTGAATGATGTGCAGTAAAATCACCTCCTCTATAGTCGCCATGTTTGCTGACGTCTGCAACTTGGCACTCGGCACTGCCATCTAGAGGATGTATTGCGTAATGTCCATACCAACGCAAAAGACGTGCGGAGGTATGAGGGAGAAAACGTTTGGGACGGACGGACGTATTTACGTACGGAAAGTGATTTGCGTAGGGTATAAATGAGCCTTAACAGGGCTAGTACCACCTTTCTGAGCATTTTAATTCAAATATGAGATTATATGGTTTGCTGTGTGGGTATTTGTACGAACGGATCATCTAACAAGTCTGTGCTCCAGTATTTTTGGTGAATTTGTATAGTAGCACCCGTAGCACTGGTTAGCAGGTATTATTAGCTGGTTAACGTTGGCTACACTGATAGTGTCACGGTTATTCAGGCTATTTTTTGAGCGTTTTGGCAAAACCTAGTAAGTACGAAAACAGTAAAGTTGAGAAAACAGCAAAAAACACTCCACCAGTTACCTCTGGGTCCCTCCATTGCTTCTGGAAATGTTAGAATATCGAATTTTGGCTTCAAAAATTTGACCTAAGTTCATAGTTGCTAGGTTTTGGCTGAAGAAATGAATCAGTTCTCGGAACTTTCTAGGTCCTGCCACTTCAATATCTATGAAACCATAAATGTTTTCTTATCGAATGGTATGTCATAAGAGAAGGTAAAACCTAGTAAGTCTAAAAAATGGTCTTATCCCAATTTTCAAAAAAAAAAAAAAAAATCGACTTACTAGGTTTTTCCAAAACACTCAAGATTTGCTGGCCACCCAGTCCACTGCCCAGTTCACAAACATATGCATGAATTACTCGCCCGATCCCCGTCTGAGGCTTGTTATCCTTGGCTAGCTTAGTAACTTTGAGATAGGTGGGTGTGTTTGGGCTTCATTCGTCCTGCCCAGTTCACACCGGTCTTGTCTACGCTCCACCCCTTTACTCATTCATGGGTTGGCCGGGAGTCTTGCACTGCCAAGTTGGCGCCATGTAGAGCCGCCCTAATTAAGCTTTAAACCCACTCTTCAGAAAACCTATGGATGATGTCACGGAGGGTTTGTCAATTATATATATAGTCTATGGAATTAAGCTCCTCAACTAATTACACCAGCAAAGAATATGTCCACCTATCCAAAATGTAACCGTCAACTGATACAAGACTGCCAGTCAAAGTTGGTTGTCCATTAAGTGAAAGCATGGTGGGTTCAATCTCCAAATGCTAATCAGCCCCAACACATCCTTACATGAGCTAATGAAACCTAAAACAGGTCGGCTTTGGGGCACATCAACACCAAACAAATGTGGGAAAAAGGCCACTGAGGAGGTAAGAAATATATTTATGTATACTGCCCCTCATTCCCAAACCGCAGAGACACAGATGCTTTTGTGGCACCTTTAAAACAAAACAACAACAACAAAAATTTTAGTTTGAAAGGCAGTGACTGGTGCAAATTAAAGGACGCTCAGAAAGCGCATTGCTCCACCAAAGTCCAATGCTCCTTTTATCTGTCCTTAAAGGTGCAATCTCACCTAGATGTTTGGGCCAACATAGATGAACGTATTTGCAAACGTCGGAGTCCCCTAGCCTCCTTTAGCCTCCACTGGCCTCCGCCAGTCTACGCTGATGAACGTCGACTGCGTCAAAAAAAATTCAACATGTGTAAAAAAAATTTCTCCGTTTGCCGACATACTTCTTTCTGTCTGTTGGAGACCGTTAGAGAAAGTTAATCTCCACTACGACCAAGTTTCCTACGCTAGCCTCCGCTAGCCAAAGTTACTGGTGCGATCGTCTACGCTGGCTAACATTTGGGCGCTGCTTGGCCCTGCCTGCTCAGAATCACTGGACAGTGGTGTGTCGACCCCCTCTCCCACACAAAAGTCCCGCTTGTTCTAATGGCATGCTGGCTAACGCCCGCCTCCGCTGGCCTCTGCTAGCACCACATTGTGGAATGCCGAGCTTTGTTAGAGATTCGCTACCAAACTCCAGTAATGTGATTTTTGCTGACGTTAGGCCAATTTTCTTGACTTTGTCCTGCGTTCGCCAAACACTGGGGTAAACATTATAGTGAGATTGTGCCTTAACTGAGTGCAGGTGGAGGCACTGTTTTGCCAAAGTACAAATAACATGGAAATCAATGGTAAACATTATAAGAATATTATTTTCAACTGATTTTGGGTTCAAAATTTAATCACCTCTATCTTGCCCCAAGGACTACCTCACCACCAAATTTCATTAAATCTGGGTATGTATGTTTGAGATATCCTACTGACAAACAGACAAACATGGCCAAAAAAATTATAATAAGTAATAAGATAAAACAATGTATTATTGATTATATGTAACAGAAACAAGGATGTATTTGTAAGCCTGTCAATCTATCCATCCCAATTATTTACAATGATTCAGTGTTGAATTAAACAAGAAGAATGCTGCCTCTCTGTCACTGAGCAAAAACAGTAAAACAGGGCTGAAAACATTTCCTCAAAACTGAGAAGCTACAACTGTGATTGGACATTTTCCAAAACTGAATGAATCAGTCTCTTTGGCAAAGGATTTCCAGCCGGATGTCCTTCCTGACGCTAATCCTCTAACCCTAGACTTTGGACTGGCACCAACTTGGACTGGTATGTCTCCCTGATCGGGCATGGGTCAAAATTCAGCAAAGTTAAATTGGACATGAAGCACGCACATGAAATACTTGAGATATTTTACATTGTTGGGCAATTTCAATTCAATACCATGAAACAAATTGAAATTCACTCAGAAAATGCCCGGCTGCCCCTAACATGATGCGGGTGTTGGTGATGGGAAATTGTGAAAGGCAACAGAGAAAGCTTCATGCAAAATGTTTTCCAATGACGCCATGATTATGTTTCATTAATATCTCATTTAGAAGTCGGATATCCCTGAGGTCACATCGGAACCAGCTCTCATCAACGCCCACCTCGGTCCTGACTACAGCACCGTAATCCTTAAGAATGTTTTCATAGTAGCAAGTGGTCTCCTCTAGATCCAGTCCTGATCACACTGATTGGTCCAAAGTGGCCAGACGAGCAATGACAAACACCATAAGAAGGCATGAGTGTGTTTGAGATTAAATAGGATTTTTTTTTTTTTTTTTTTGCACCATCACTGTCATTAGACAGTTCACAAAAGGCCATTAACCTGACAAGGTGGAGTCTGACTCCAAAAAGTGAGGTATTTGGCCACCTCACACTATTTTCAACGGAAGCATCTGGATGGGGCCAATTTGATCTCAACCTGACTGGAACCTACAGAAACCCACGCATAGGGCCCCCAGGACCAGAAAGAAAAAAAAAATTTAAAAAAACAAAAAGCTTTCTGGCTGACCACTTGCGTATGATGGAAAAGGGAAATAATAGGTATGGGTATGGGTGAAAAGCGACTTCTCAAGTACAGGATGTTGTTGTAGCAGGTAGCCAGTCATCCAATTTCCTGCTTCCCAAAGAAAACAAGAGCTAGAGCACAGAAGTCCCGAGACGTACAATGGCGGGCCTATGCTCAGACTCCGGCCAACCAAACAAAGCCTTCAGAGGTTACTGCCCTTTCTGCTGGTCAGTTGGGAACAGGGTTGGCGGGAGGGTGAGATGTTGGTTCCGCACGCACTTATACACACACTGAGTCGGGGTCAAGTGTTACTGTACGTCTGACCCATGTGGGCCCCTGCTGCAGCTGCTGGGGGTGGATTAACCCCAAACTGATCCGGTGCCCATTTTCCTCCTCGCTTACCATCTATTAGGTGCTATTATTGTATTAGTGGTAATAGAAGTCAAAATAAACTATATCCAATCGTAATTATAGTATTAATATCAGCAATATAAACTAACGAAGCTGGAATGTTGTTCTTTGACCACAGTAATCCCTTTTATAGGCACAGGGGTGGCCAAATTTGTGGATTAGATTTAATTTGGTGGTGTCGTGATTGTTGGATGAAACAAGCCAAAACGCCCAAGTAGGCTGAAAGTGCAGGTGTTCGCTTTTACTTCAACCAGTGTGTTAAAACATTATTTTTTTACTCCTTCATTGGTTTTAGATCAACAGATTTGCCCTCAGAATATTAAAAGCACAGCACCACTAAAGACATCAAATCTTCACTCTTAGATCACTCTTAGAATATCACTCTCAACTAAGGAATTTGACAGAAAATTACAAGTACCATACGCATTAGGGCACATAGAGACCCCGCGCTGACTGTAGCCATTCATTCACTTGAGTTTTATTATGTTTCAACACCAGAGGGGGGCAAATCAAGTGGAACATTTTGAAACTTTTGTCTCAAACAGTTGGTGACATAATGAGGTGTTGCAAACGTGCCAAAATATTCCGGAAGAGTGTTTCGAGTTAGCCATCACTAATTTGTAATGCTGACAAAAAGTTTTGGTATTGTCCCCCAGCCACACATTCTATCCATTCTTTAATTCCGGTTTTACTTTTCTGTGCTGTTGTGTACTTTGTCTCGTATTTGCCCACATAGTGGGCATCATGATTCTCCCCGTAGTTACTAGCTTCATTTGTTAGCTGATGCCGGCATGAAGGCAGGCGCCGGTGAGCGGAGTGCACTGGTGAACACATGACGTCCCCAGTGTTCAGCAGGTGGCAGACAAACTACATGCCAGGATGGATTATTGAACGGGCGTACCGGGCCCAGGTCCAGGGGCCCAAGGGCTCAGGGGGCCCTGAAGCCCAAGCCTTTGCACCACTATGTTATCCATCCTGACATGTTAGTGGGCTCCTGAAGACAAATAACACTTATGTCATGTGATATGTCTTAATAGGGCCCCTAAATCATATACCATGAGTGATGTTATTCACCCCTGATATCTGAGTGGGACCACTCAGCCAAATAACACTGGTTATTATTTGATGTCTTTATAGGGCCCCTTAAGCAGTGTCACTGATGTTTGGATGGGGCTTCCAGTCAAATATCAAAGGTTACATTATGTGGTATGTCTTAATACGGCCCCTCTCAATCATATAACCTACTGATTGTGCTTTTAGCGCAACCTCTGTACCGTTCACTGCCGATTTGCGCATGAGTGCAAGGGTGAGTGCAGGCGCAGTGGGGTGCCGTGCGGGGGGCCCCTATCCCCGTCCAGGGGCCCACTGGCTCATAATCCATCCATGACTACATGTACATTCAACCAGACCTGTTCATAATTTTCCAGAATCCATCCAGCATACACTAACCATCCAGCAGGTGGCAGACACATCTATGGGATATTACATGCGCAAAAACAAAGTTGCTTGTTGGATTGATCTTGCGCATCAAAGTTCACCACCGTCTAATGACTTCATCCTCGTTATGTGCTCTTTTAATCTGGTGAGTTACAAGATGATAGCATACCAGGGTTGCCAACTTAGCGACTTTGTCGCTAGATCTAGCGACTTTTCGGACCCCTTTAGCGATTTTTTGTCCAAAAAGCGCCTAGCGACAAATCTAGTAACTTTTTTATCAAACCTTAGCTACTCACTGTACAGAGCTAAGCTAAGATAAACTATGCCGCTCCACCAGAAAAGCTGGTTTCACAAATACAGTCCTTGTGTTCTGACATTTCAGAAATAAAAGTCCTCAATATAAATGCTGCTAACCAGCGGGAACTTGCATCAACTTTTGAGTATTTTGCTAAGGGACAATAAAATAGCTAACAATATCATACTTTTGAGGTCGGTTTTGTGGCACAAAAGGTCGCATTTTGAGATACCTCCTTCCCGACAATACTGACTGGTAGACAATCACCCGAGGTTTGTGATAACTTGCAGTAAATTACAGCATGTTACATCCTATGGTAGTAGGCTACTGAGTACAGATTAGGCAAATACTTTATTTTATTTTTATTCTTTGTAGTGTATTAAATTCTGAATTCATTGCATTGATTCAATTTTAAAAAAGCATAGTTTGGCAGAATGTGAAGGTGACGTGATGACGTCATTAATATGCAAATCAACGCATGAGGTCAGTTAGCGACATTTAGCGACTTTTTGAGCAGGCTTTAGCTACTTCCTATTGGACACAGTTGGCAACACTGTAGCATACACTGTTTTTGAGTTATTACTTACACAAGCTGGCTGGGATGGACTAACCCACCCACTCACCCACCCACTCACTCACCCACTCACTCAGCTACATTTTTTTGCTGTACAAGCCCTAAGCTTTGATCAATGCAGTGAAAAGGCTGTAGTGGCCACTGAAAATAGGGATGACATCGTCCCAGCGACGTATCCTCTTTTGTGACTATGAAAGCAAATTCAGCTGTAGGAAACATTCTCAAAATAACAACTCATTCAGCTCATTTTTCTGGAAAACATCTTTGTCTGTGGGCAGAGTTCAGTAAGAAAACATTTTTCAGTTCGAAGCAGCTGGTGACTTCACTGTCATCACTGAGCAGCAATATTCTTAAAATAGACTTTAAACAAGCTGAGCAGAATTCAGCCAAATGTTCAATTTAGGCTGTCAACAAAAGTGTTTCACCATCAGCAAAGCTGGAGGAGCTGGATTTCATGTTTAAAGCACGCCCAAAACATTTCACACATAGTGATGGTAGAAACGAGGCTTTTTGATACTTTGAACCAAATGACTCACTATTTTGAAATGCTTAAAAAGTAAATGAAACAATTACTTTTTTAAAAAATCACTCTTTTGAAACACACAACAATAAGTGAAACAATTAAAAAAAGATTCAGTGTTTTCAAATGCTCAAAACAATAAGTGACTCAATTGCTTGAAAAAACATATTTTGTTTCAAAGCACTGGCAATAATAAATGAAAAAAAAATGCTTGAGAAATGATTCACAGTGGGCAGCACAGTGGTTTAGTGGTTAGCAGTGTTGCTTCACTGCGAGGAGGTCCCAGGTTCACTTCTGTCCTGGTCCTTTCCCTGTGGAGTTTGCATGTTCTCCCCGTGTTTGCGTGGGTTCTCTCCGGGTGCTCTGGCTTCTTCCCACTTCCAAAGACAGGTTAGGTGAATTGTTGACTCTAAATTGTAGGTGTGAATGTGTTTCTATGTGTCGGCCCTGTGATAGACTAGTTCCAGGGTGTACTGATTACTGGCTGAGTCCCTCAATATTTTAAACAGGCTGTTATTCACCCTCTTTAAAAATAAAAAAAAGCCTAATGTCGACTCTTGTCTTCCTCAGAATTATAGACCGATTTTGAAATTGCATTTTATGTCTAAAATTTTAGAAAATGTGGTGGCCCAACAGCTGAATGGGGTTTTAACTGAACACAATATCCTTCATCAGTTTCAATCTGGGTTACATCAGCTGCACTCTACAGAAACAGCTCTTCTTAGACTGTCAAATGATATTTTATTGCACAGAGATGCTGGTGACTATTATGTTCTTGTACTTCCAGATCTTTCTGCAGCTTTTGACACAATTGATCATGGTATTCTGATTGAGAGACTTAGGACGTGGGTGGGCCAGCCCTTGACTGGTTTTCTTCCTATCTCTCTGACAGGAGTTTCTCTGTTGCTGCAACTAAATTTGTGACCTCTTCTGCCATTCTGTCCTGTGGTGTGCCCCAAGGTTCTGTTCTGGGACCTATTTTATTTGCCTTGTATTTGCTTCCACTTGGACACATCTTGAGTACCTTTGAAGGTGTCTCATATCATTGTTACGCAGATGATATCTAGCTGTACATCTCATTTACACTTCAGAATGAAGCTAAATTATCTATTCTTCAGGACTGTATTAATGTTATAAAGACCTGGATGGCTGCTAATTACCTGTCACTTAATACAGCGAAAACTGAAGTTCTTGTTTGTGCCCCGAATAATTTCGTTCCCATAGTCATTGAGAATCTTGGCTCTTTGTCATCGCTAGTTCATTTGACAGTTAGAAATCTGGGTGTTGACCAGGCTCTCAGCTTTAATAACCATGTTAGTTGTCTTGTACGAAGCTGTTTTTTCCATTTACAGAACGGTGCCCGCCTCAGCCACATTGTGTCTCGCTCTGAATTGGAAATGATCATTCTTGCATTCATTTCATCATGTTTGGATTATTGTAATTCATTGTTCTTTTGCCTTGTGGTTAGTGCGACCGCTTTCAATGCAGAAGGTTCCCGGTTCGAGGCCGCCCCTGCCCATTCTCCATGTAATGTGGAGTTGCGTCAGGAAGGGCATCCGGCGTAAAACTTGTGCCAAATCTACATGCACATCCATGTGGGATCTGCTGTGGCGACCCCAAGTTGAAATTGGGAGAAGCCGAAAGAACTTACTGTTCTTTTGCCTCAGCAAGTCTTCTCTGGATTATTTACAAACGGCGCAGAATGCGGCTGCGAGGCTTCTTACGAAGTCCTCTAAGAAGTCTCACGTGACACCCATTTTGTCTTTTTGCACTGGTTCCCCATAAAGTTTAGACTTCAGTTTCAAATCTTGGTGATCACTTTCAGAGCTCTGTATGTTCAAATGCCTGTCTATACCAGTGAACTTCTGCATCCACATTTAACAAGCAGGTCTCTGAGGTCCAAAACCTGTTGGTGGTTCCTCGGTCTAGGCTGAAAACCAAAGAAGACTGTGCTTTTGAGGTTGCGGCTCCCAAATTGAGATCTGTGGACACTGTTGAAACATTTAAAATGAAGCTCCAGACCCATCTATACAGACTTGTTTTTAATTAATTTGACCTTTTGTTGTGTTTTAATTTCTGTGTTAATCTACTTTTTTTAATTTGTAAAGCACTTTGTGATTTTATTCTTGAAAGGTACTATATAAATAAATTTTACTTACTTACTTGCCCCGCCTCTCGCCCAATGACTGCTGGGATAGGGTCCAGCCCCCCGTGACCCTTAACTGGAATAAGCGGGTTCGGAAAATGGATGGATGATTCACAGTTTTGAAACACTCAGTGAACCCATTTCTTTAGAAAACATGATGGCGACATCTAGCAGAGAGTGGGAGGGACCCCCATCCCCTCCCTAAATAAAATAAACCTTTTTGATACTTTGAACAAATGATTCACTATTTTGAAATGCTCAAAACAATAAATGAAACAGTTTGCTTCAGAAATTATTCAGTCTTTCAAAATACTTCTGATGATTTATTATTATTTATTAGAAAATGATTTATTCTTTAAAAATGTCTGAAAAAAATTAATGAAACTATTTTGTTTTAAGTATTCGGTTTCAAAATACTGGAAACATTGAATGGATGAAATACTTGAGAAAATGAGTCACCATTTTGAAACAGTTATTGAACCAGTGGCTTCAGAAAAAATGTGAAACACTTTGACTATGACAACCATATCAAGTAGACAGTGGTAACCCCCCCCCCCAAGAAAAAGAAACATTGATTTTTGATACTTAAACCTAAATGCTCAATAAGCAAAATGAAACAATTGCTTCAGAAATGAATTCATTGTTTCAAAACACTAGAAGCAGAAAATGAAATTAATTTTTAAAATTATTCAGTGCTTCAGGAAACAATTAACTTTTTCAGACACACAGAATAAACCAATTGCTTCAAAAACAGATTCAGTATTTAGAAACAATTGAAACACTATGATGACATTTACTGAACACCACCCCATCCCAAAAAAAGGAGATGATGAAGAAGAATACCTGAGTATGCTCCTGCATTTCACTCGCATGAAGCTAAAAATGTTGCATTTGTGGAAAATACAACTTGACAAGTTACACATCTTCTGTTATAGAAAGCTTCCATTTATGAATCATTAAATATTATTGAAAAATGTGGCATATTGTTGCAAATAATTACTTGAACTCATCCTTTATAGGAAATTAATGAAATGAACTGTGAATAACGGCATTATTTTAAGAAATACTGCAAATATTATAGGCTACACATGAGCCTTTAATGCCACAACTATAACATTTTCTCTGCTGCCAAAACAGTCGAAGGTATTTTCTTTAGGAAAACTGCTGTGATTTAGCTCCAGCTCTTGGCGGGAAAGAGCTTGATGGATGGCTGAAGGTGTGAAGGTCAGCTCTCCAAGAGGCCACGGCAGAAATGAAAGCACGTGGTGCTCCTGCTGAGCCCTGCGCTCCGCTCCGTGCACACTCAGACAGCAGACATCAGACTGCAGCCTGACAGAAGAGCGTGGAAGCTATATGCCACTTTCCTTTGTTGGTTCGCTGTAGCACCTTTCAGCTGACCTGAGGCCAGCAGGACCATGATCGCGTGCATTTCTACTGTGCTCGATAAAATGTGGCCCTGCCGTGATGGTATCCGCCCACAGTGCAGCGATTGTCATCAAATGAGTGACAAGGCAGCTTGTCGTGCTGACAAAGATTTGTGTCCTAATAAAAGATTAAAACAGCAGAATCTACCAGCCGATTCCTGCACATGTTGCTACCGAGTTGAACTTGCAATATTTGTGAGCTGAGGCTTTGGTGAACCGACGGCTCAGGTATTATAGCTGTACGGAAAGCAAGCAGTTAGAGTAAAGAAAAGGTAACATAATGCTGTTGTACAGCTGTGTTTCTGACAAGTCTCTGATATAAATCAAAACTGTAAATTGTACATTTGAGTGTCTGAAAAAATAAGACCAGAAAAGTGACACGTATCTCCGCCAAGGCCAAGTAATCCTCAGTTTTTACATCAGGGTTAATAACATTACAGTATTGCACATTTTTGCAATACGATAAATTAATTAACATTGCCCTTGTATGAATGTACAGTAAAGTTTTAGTCACCCTACAGTTTCAATAAGAATGTAGGTTACTTTGTTGTTCTTCTTCTTCATCAGTTGGTTAACAGAAAATCAGATTTGAAATGTCCAAACATTCCTATTCTAACAAAAGATCCAATCTGAGATTTTGTTGCCTGCGACTGCATTGAAAAACTAATCAGTTATGAGGTTAAAAACCACATTTTCAGATTTGCAGGTAAGGTGGTACATGATAAATATAAGCTCGGTTTCTTTTGCACTGCAGGAACCCACCAAAAATATGTTTTGTAATTTTAATCGCCTACATACATGATTTATTTTTAAAGGTGGTAACCAGTTAAGGCACATTCACACTATAACGTTTACCCCAGCGTTTGGTGAACGCGGGGCAAAGTCGAGAAAATTGGCCAAACGTCCGCAAAAATCATGTTACCAGAGTTTGGTAGCAAACCTCTAAAGCAGCTCAGCATTCCACAACGTAGTGCTAGCAGAGGCCAGCGGAGGCGGGCGTTAGCCAGCGCACCATTAGAACAAACACTGTCCAGTGATTCTGAACAGGCAGGGCGAAGCAGCACCCAAACATTAGCCAGTGTAGACGATCGCACCAGTAACTTAGGTTAGCGAAGGCTAGTGGAGGCTAGTGTAGGGAACTTGATCGTAGCGGAGATTAACTTTCTCTAACGGTCTCCAACGTAGCTAGAGATATGACGGCAAATGCTGAGAAATTTTAAACATGTTGAAAATTTTTGGACGCAGTTGATGTTCAGCAGCATAGACCGGTGGAGGCCGCCGGAGGCTGGCAGAGGCTAGCGAACACCAACATTTACTTACTTTTCTAGGTGTCCAAAATTACTTCACCTCCATCCAGTGCCTGTCTCACCTCCTACCTGAATTTCACACGACAGTATTCCTCCTTCAGCTTACACCATCTGATCCTTGGTTCAGCTCTCACTCTCTTCCTCTTCTTCACCTCCAAAATCATGCTACAAACCACCATCCGGTGCTGCCTAGCTACGCTCTCCCCTGCCACAACCTTACCGTCTCCAATTTCTTTTAGGTTGCATCTCCTATATAGAATGTAGTCCACCTGTGTGCACCTTCCTCCACTCTTATATGTCACCCTGTGATCCTCCTTCTTAAGTATTTACAACAGCCATTTCCATCCTTTTTGCAAAATCTACCACCATCTGCCCTTCCACATTCCTCTCCTTGATGCCGTATCTACCCATTACCTCCTCATCACCTCTGTTGCCTTCATCAACATGCCCATTGAAGTCCGCGCCAATCACCGCTCTTTCATCCTTGGGTACACTCTCTACCACCTCATCCATCTCACTCCAGAAATCTGCTTTTTC
>OMMV01191493.1:0-14642 GCA_900302635.1 Chatrabus melanurus
TGACACTTTTTTGCGTCGCTCTGCAAAGTACGTCACCCACATCGTTGGTCTGATTGGTTAAAGGACTATCCAATTGCGTACAGAGCCATGCCTCTTGTCCAGGAGAAATACAGCGCCGACTCCCCAGACAAATTTCTAAAATGATGCTGTTTAAACTCACAGTGAAAACAATTCTCTCCAATGTGACATAAATAAAATAAAAATATCAAACCCAAAACAATAGTGTGAATAAGTATGGGCACCCTTTAATATAACACAAATAAATCATCACTTTACAGTCAGTTTTCTTTAGACAAGTCAAGGGATGGACACATGAACATTTCCACGTCACTGAATATGTGTTGGACTTCATTCACATCAATCATTAAGAAATACAAACAGTATGGTACTGTTTGGTAAATCTGTCTGGAGGAGGCAGTTCTCAAAAAGTGAGTGACGATGCAAGAAGGAAACTAGTGAGGAAAGCCTTTTTTAGTTTGATGTCATAAAAAAAATTGAAACGTGTAAAAACTTAGCACTTACCAGCACTTATCCTGGTTTTGGAAACGTCACATTGAATTTGCCGGATTTGCTTCAAAATGTTACAACTTTTCCTTTGAAATGATGAGCCTTTTGCACTTTTGATCAATGGTCAGAAAGCACAGCACTCACCATGCAAAAACCTTTGACAGGCAAAGATGTGCATGCAGAATGTTTTTGAAGGTGTCATATATATTCTGCCCTACGATAGGTCACAGACACTACGGTTGGGAGCAAATCTAGTCCTTGGGTACTGAGGTAGTTCATCCTTAAAAAAAGCACATCTGTTTTCACGTATCGAAAAAAAACAGCCTGTGTCTCTGCCTGCTTCTGGCCCCCCTGCCTTTGGAGAGGATATCTCTCAGTTATAATCCAAAGAAAACTACATTCACAGAACTGTGGGACTCAAAAGATGTTGAACATGAAACCCAAATCATATTTAACTATGAAAGGTAGATAAATCCTGATTTTGGACAATACCGCCCCTTTTATCCTCATCTCACCAGCACTGGCTATCTTACTAAGTCGTCTATTGTACAGAACCACGTGGTGAATATGAACATTGCTTTCCCTGGTTGGTTGTCGTTGTAATCCTCAAGGCTTTCTATTTACTTTTTTAAATTCAGCAGCATATTTTTTTTAACTGTTGATAAAGCTTAAGCATCATCCGCTAATCTAGCAGCTACATTAGTAGGATGCACTGACTGGTCATTCTGTCCTGGTTTGCAATTGTCTTGGATCAAGAGTCAGGCTTTCAGTGACTTCCTGGACTCGGCCATCAAAAGTGTATTTGTGCGCAGTGAAAGTGTTGAACTTGTAGAGAGGTTCACTTATCTCGGCAGTGACCTTGATGCTTCTGGGTCCTCGGCCTCTGAGGTCAAAAGACCCTTGGGAAGAGCTTACGGAGTCGTGAGGTTGTTAGACAGAGGTGTGCCGGTGATTAGTTCTTTGCAGGAGAACTAAGGTCCAAGTCTTTAGGTACCTGGTGCTTTCTGTCTTACTGCAAGGCTGTTGAACCAGTGACCTAAGGACACAACTGGATTCTTTGGTATTCGGTCTCTTCAGAGGATCCTTGGGTACTGCTGGAATAAGTTTTGTGTCAAACGAGCGGTTACTTAGGAAGACTCAGATGAGAAGTATGTGTGGTGAAGGAAAGGCAGCTACGCCATATAGTGCGTTTCTATGGGCATGATCCAGTATTCAGGTGCCTCAGTGTTGAGGACCCCAGCAACTGGAGAAGGCCAAAGGGACGTCTACATATCACCTGGCTGCAGCAAATAAATGGCTACATTTAAGAAGTGGGGATGGACGGATTGTCTGCCTGGGTGGTTGCTATCCAGGACCCGTGGTGACTCCGTGGTGTGGTGGATGCAGTGATGCACATCATCAGTGCATGCTTCCAGACCTGACCTGTCTTTGGAAGTTAAAATCTTCTTCTACAGTTACTTCAACTTTCAATGTTTTCTACCAAATATCAAACACAGCCGTACCTCTTTGGTTTCTCCCTTTTTGCTCGGGTTATCCACAGCGGATCCGATATGGAGCCGCAAGTTGATTCGGCACATGTTTCGGGGGCACTTGTATATCACCATGTAGCCACAGCATCTGTTATGTTGTCTGAAAAATTTTGCCTGGTGTGACTCAGCAGTGCAGTCTGCATCACACACACACATTAGCAAAGTCCAAAGAAACTAGATTAAAATGGGTTTACGTCCTCGGATAAAGTCAAACAAAAGAGCTTAATGAGATTTGCAGCTCACACAGTTAGTTCATACAGAAAACAGACTACAAAGGCTCTGCACTGCAATTAAAAGCCCGTGTTCTATTCCAAATTACAGCAGCCATGGGGTAAAACTGCACATAGAGAATTTAAAATCAGACATAATCAAAATGGTCAGAAAGTCAAAGCATTTTTCGTCTTGATTTTTTTTGTTTTGTTTTGTTTTTTAGCTGAGACAGCTACCCTACTGTCTCTTTTGGGAAATTGTTAATTTGATTAAATAATAATTCACTTATACTGTTAGATGAGATACACAGAGACGGTGGTGCAGTGTTTGTCGCCTCTTAGCAAGAAGATTGTGGCTCCAAACCCTGACTTTTTTTTTCTAGATTGTCTGTTTTTGATGCTGAGAGTTTGAGAAGTCACCTTGAGATAAAATCTTGAGTTCAGGATCATGACATTAATTTAGAACTTGTTTCAGGCTTGGTGATAGTTAACCCCAACAACATTATATGGGGTAGTGCAAAATATTTAGTTTCAACAATGGCTGTTAAAATAACACATGAACTTAGATTAATCAAAGGGAAAAAAATGCTTTAAAAAATCTCCCAGTTGATTTCCGCTCCATGATGCCCTTTGACCCTTTCATTATTCTGTTTACAGTAGTTTTGTAAACATGATGAAGAAAACTCTGCTGGGCTGTATGAATGGGAACTTTACCGTATTTTCTGGACTATATGTCGCACTGGAGTATTAGTCACAACTGTCCAAAAATGTGTCATGAAGAGGGAAAAAAACATATGTAAGTTGCATCAGTTTATAAGTCGCATTTATTTTTGAAATGTGGTGCTACCGCTTCATGCAACAAGAAGCAAAATTAGTTTAATTGGCGCATTATTTCTTTTTAATGCAAACACCACTTTTGCAAGCAGAAGCTAATGGGCTAATTAATGCCACTGTACGAGGCAGAAAGAACTCAAGAGTAAACTGCATCTTGTTGCCACTGAACAAACGAAAATGTCAATGCAGAGCTAAACGTGTGCATGTGTATCTCGCTAAATGTGAACTTTTTAAAATGACGATACATTTATAGTTCGCTTTGCCTTAACGTAGCTGTCCTCCTCGTTGCAATTCTGCCTGTCCCACAAAGCGTAATCAAGTCGAGTGCCGAGTAGAATGAAGATTATTCCCTCTCTTTATTAAAGACCATGGTCTTTCAGATCCTTCCATCCATTTTCTGAACCCGTTTATTCCAGTTATGGGTCACGGGGGGAGCCTATCCCATCGGTCATTAGGTAAGAGGCAGGGTACACAATGGACAGGCTGACAGTCTATCGCAGGGCAGTTTGAGAGCATGATTTATTAATTTTGCTCATCCTCTAAGACCCAGCACATCCTCCTCATTCAGATCTTCTTCTTCTTGTTTTACGGTGGTTGGCATCGAGCTTAATGGTGCATTACCACCACCTTCTGCTCCAGAGTGTGGATCAGACAGTACCTCATTCAGATCAGTATATAGGAGCAGCTTGTCACGCGTGTAGACAGTGCCATCTTGTGGTGATATATGATAATGCAGTATATTTTTGACATATAAGTCGTTTCGAAATACAGGATCAGCCAAACAAGCAAAAAAAACTTGATTCATTTGAAAGATGCCTACATTTCTATAGCACATTTACACACACACACACACACACACACAGATGGGAACAAGCTACCAAACAAGGCGCTCAGCTGCACACTAGGAGCAACTTGGGGATTAAGGACCTTGCTCAAGTGCTTTTTCTGTCTGACGGCAAACCGAGGATTCTCTGGTGTCTAGCCCACCGCTTTAATCTCTAGACCATCACGGCCCCTCCTAGATGGAACTGTTGAAAGGGACACCATTCTGTACAATATCTGCAGTAAGGAATTTTCAGACCATTGCAGTTTTTTAAGCGTGAAAGATTATGTCCACTCAAAGCACTTAGCACCAAACTAAATGCTAAGTGCTAGCACAGCACCTGATGCTCCCAGCCTTGTAAAGTAAAGTAAAATACGATCCATTGGCTATACGGGGTGTTTTATTTTGAAAATTGACCAGATTGAATATGTCATTTGTATGTTGGCTACTTGTCTGGGCCGATCTGTTCTATGTAGTGTGACATGCCCAAATCTACCTGTGACAGATTGCTTTTCACATCAAAAAGTTATATATGTGATTAATTTAATTTAAGTAAGCAAAAGCTTTTAATTAATTAATCACAAAGCTTGTGATCAATTAGATTAGGCAGCATGGTGGCCAAGCAGTTAAGTGTGATTGCTTTCAAAGCAGAAGGTTCCCGGTTCAAGGCCACTCCTGCCCATTCTCCATGTACTGTGGAGTTGCGTCAGGAAGGGCATCTGGTGTAAAACTTGTGCCAAATCAACATACAGATCCATATCGGATATGCTGTGGCGACTTTGAGTTGAAATTGGGAGAAGCCAAAAGGACTTACTTGTAATTAATTAGACTAATTTGTTTTTAATCACCTAACAGCCCTGGATTCAACTCTACAGGTTTCTCTAGTCATACGTGTCAACCCCTTTGGATGGCCACCTGTATAATCCTGGTGGAAAATCCTTATAATCCCCCAAAAAAATCCTTAAACTCCTACCAGGTTGGGCGGTGGTGGTGGGGGTGTAATTTAACAAGAAAATTGTTTGTTAAAATATGATCATGCTCTATACATTCTATACTCTGTACATTTTATTTTTATCACTTATTTAGAGATATTATGCCATTTTCTATACTGCATAATGTATTATATTAACTGAATTGGATAAAAGAAATCTGATGAAAAAGTTAAATTCCAAAAACAAGCAAATTTACCTCAATAAGATCATCCAAAAGGGTGAAAATGGCATCACTTGTCCCAATGTTAAAATCACGTTTTATTTTTCAAAGAAGCAGACGATAGCTCCTGTTTCAGACTCAGTGGCAAAAATGATACTGACATATGCCGAATCCAACACCAAATCAAAAATGCATTCAACAAAAAAAATTCTTGTCTAATTGTGTGTGAACCTGAACGAATGAAACACGATTAACAGGGGGCGCCGTAACACCGCTAATGTATAGAGATTAAATGACTGAAACTTACCGACATTTGTTTCCATTCCTGCAGAAATCTCCCACAGTATTTCATTTTATTTTTAGGAGTTTCTCCATTGGGCGTATTACTAGCAATGCCACTCTCTCATTGTCATCTTCTTCCTCCACTTCTTCTTATTCGGTGCTAACGGTACTCCAACCCGCCAACTAGCGCTGCGTTCATGACGATGGTAAACAGAAATCGTAAAATGCCGTACCATACACACAGTATTGGTGTCTATGGTCATAATCGTGACTAAATTTCGAACCACGTTTTGATGAAAATCTGTATGATTTTTTTGTTTACGCCCATAAGGAATGTAAATCCACAAAAATCCATAAAATTTATGGAAAATCTGGAGGACTTGACATGCATGCGTTAGTGACTGACAAATTGTACAAATTCTGATACAGTTCTGGTTGGTTCCTGTGAATATCAGCTTTTTCTTGCAGGCTGTACAGGGTAAAACATGAACTCCATCAAGTTTGTGTGCATTAAAGGAAATCCTGTGTGGCAATATGTACTGTGGAAATTGGATCACAGCTTCTAAACAGTATTAAAAGAAAAAGACTACAGAGAAATTGAAATCAGAATTGCATTCATGTGAAACAAGTAAGCTCATAAAAGGCACCTGCAACTTTTTTGTTTTGACTGCCCCAGCAGATCAAGTTTAACACCACTGCCGGACGCCCTTCTTGACGCAACTCCAGTTCCACATGGAGAAGCGTGTTCATAGTTCCTGGAGTTCCCAAGCGGTCTCCCAACCAAGTATTAATCAGCATCTACGCTGCTTCACTTCAGAGAGCAGACTGGATAACGTGTGCTCAGTGCGGCATGGCTGCAGGGCTTTGAAAGTTTCAACACTGATCAATAAAAAATACAATTTCCTGTATTCACACTGTGAACACTATGAGTAAAACACTAAACATGGCAAAAAAGAAAAAATCTCTAAAAGCACCAAAAAAATTTTTGTTAAGATACGGTAATGTGCAAAAATCTGTCAGCCTAGAATTTTGACAAAACTGCAGTGCTTTTTTTCTTCATTGGTGCGCAACAGAAAATCAAAGTTGAAATTCCATTCCTATTCCATCAAACAATTTCTTGTAGGTGTACTGCTTGGTGCATGGCAACAGTAAAACACAAGGACAGCAACCAGTGATAACCCAATAATAAAATGATTGGGTAAGACTTTACAATAAGGGACATTAATTAATGCAGTAATAAGCATTAACTAATAGTCAATTAAGACTTAACTGTGTTTAGTAATCATTTATTAACTCTGTTCATGTTAATTACAGCATTAATTTATACATTATTCACTAAACAAGTTAACCTTTAATTCACTGTTAATTAATTTTTATTTCTGTATTAACTCACAAGAACACCATTAGTAAATGCTTACTAAAACACTACTTAACTATTAATTAAGTGTTGGTTAATGCTTATTACTGAATTAACTTCTGTCAATTAATGTACCCTTATTGTAAAGTGTTACCAATGAGGACTCGGGTGACTCACCATTTGTGGTCTAGTGACCCTTAACCTGCTTACAGAGGAATCAAAGCACTTTGTTCTTGTTCCCACTGCAGTTATGGTGGAAGACTGTTCAGTCCTGACAGATGCCTCTGCTGTGCTGTTATGCAGAGCCAGCTACTTTGAGCAGTTGTACTAGGCTGATCCTCCTGCTGGGATGTTAGACATCTCCAGTGCAAGGGTTCTTGTGGCTGCTTCTCCAGTCAACTGTGAACCATCAAAGGCCAGCAAAGGCCATGAAACAGCTGAGCGCAGGGAAAGCTCCATGGATCTGCAACATAAGAGCTGATACCCTCCAGGTGGGTGGAGATGCTGTTTTCCTGGCATTGCAAACAATCTTTGTTTCAAACTGGTATCATTCCTGCAGACTGGAAGAAAGGAGTTCTTGTTCCAGGAAAGGAAAGGGTGATTGAATGGATTGTAACAATTATAGGGGTATTACACTGCTCTCTGTGCTGGGGAAGGTGCTTGCAAGGATTATTCTTGATAGGATTCAGTTCCAGCTACTTGCTGCTCAGCGACTGGAACAGTCTGGCTTCACGCCAAAGAAGTCAACCATCGACCGCATTCTAGCCCTGTGACTACTCATAGAGCGCAAGCGTGAATATCGGCATTGATTCTTCGCAGCCTATGCTGATTTTCCCAAAGCAATTGATTCAGTTGATTAGACTGCTCTCCAGGACATCCTGAGAATTCATGGGATCCCCAAGATCTTGATGCTGGACATCATAACGAGCCTATACACAGATACTGTGAGTGCTGCACAGAGTGGAGGCAGAAACTCTGAGCTTTTCCCAGTGAAAACTGGTGTTCATCAGGGATGTGTTCTGGCTCCTACACAGTGCTTCCTTGAACTGGGTGATGGGTAGGGTTGTGGAAACCAGTGCCTTAGGTTTTTTTGTTGGCGAGGAAAGATTTACTGACCTTGACTTCGCAGACAATGCTTTGACCTTTGCGGAATCAATGGATACCCTGATTGCAGCACTTGAGAAGCTGAGTGAAGAATCACAGTGTCTGGGAAGAGCTTATGGAGTCATGAGGTCACTGGACAGAGGTGTTTGGCAATGCCGATATCTTTGCAGGAGAATGAAGGTCCAAGTCTTTTGGGGTCCTGGTGCTACCTGTCTTACTGTATGGTTGGGAGACTTGGATGCTAACCAGTGACCTAAGGTGACGACTAGATGTCTTTGATACTTGGTCTCTTTGGAGGATCCTTGGGTACCGCTGGAATGACTTTGTGTCAAACGAGCTTTGACATTTTGGCCATGTGGCACATTTGTGTATGATCCAGCACATAGGTGCCTGAGTGTTGAGGACCCCAGTGGCTGGAGAAGGACAAGCAGACGACTATGCTTCATCTGGCTGTGGCAGATAGATGGTTATTTTAGAGATGTGGGTATGGACCGGTTGTCTGCCTGGGTGGTTGTCATGCAGGATCCAAGGCGGTCCCGTGGTGTCATGGATGTGGCGATGCGCAGCACCAGCATATGCTCCCAGACTTGACTTGAATTGACTTGGCTCAGGCTCAGTGTAAGTGGACTTGTAGAACATGTATTACCTTCAAGACATTTGCATGTGAAACTTGCTCCCTTGAAATAGTTGTTTTGCACTCTTTATGATTGCACACAGAGAACTATGAGCAATGGTGTTGAGTCCCACTCAAAACAATATTTCTGGGTTAACTCCTAACATTGACATTTATATGTTTAAGCTGCACAGAGCACAAAGAATAGTATCCAGTGTCATTGTTTACATACCCCTGCAGACCCCCTGCAAGGAACAACACAGGAAGGTGAGTAAAACCATATTTATTCGTCTACGTTAGGCAAGAAAAGGTCCAGGCACACACAGAAGGCAGTCCATGAAGCAATAGTGTCCATGAGGGAACAGACACAGAAGATATCGAGATAAACAGGCCACGGGTCAGAGCATAAGAAATCTTCATGACAACATAATTCAAAGTGGCAGGCAAAATTCCAGAAAAACACAAAGGCAGCAGAAGGTCAGAAACAGGACAACAAACAGGAGGAAAACAATGCAAGAAGACTTGTATTGAAGCAAAACGTTCTGGCACTGGAGAGACAGGAGACGGAGGGCTAAATAGTGAGGAAATAGGCGTGCATGTGAACAGGACGAAAGCCGCAGAAATGAACTCCAATGAGAAACTTCAAAATAAAAGCACCAGCGGAAGTGCACAGAATGTGACCATGACATAGGTCAGTGGTTCCCAAAGTCAATACCTGCACCTTTTTCATTTCTCTCTGTTCTGTTAATACCTGCTCCACCTGGTGATTGACTGAACACATCTGATCCAGATCAATATTTCTCAGTAGAGCAAGAAGAAATAGGAAACATGTAGGGAGGACTAACCGAATTTGATAACCAGTGAACTATATTAAATGCCACTGAAGGTTATCCGGGAATTCACAGAACTATAGTTAAATACCTGGATCGTCTCTGTAAAGGTACGTCAGTTGGGATGTTATCTCCATTCCTGTTTCGCTTCCATACAGATGAATTCACCAGGCTGCTCAGTACTTGTAAAACAGGTTGTATTAATGTAAACTCCTAATTGATCATATGTGGGGATAGCGCAGAAGAAGTGAACGAAGGACAGGAGACAAGGAAGGATGCAAAGTTAAACCACAGCTTGCAGTTGTCATGTTCACAGTCAGTGACTCTATGGAGCATTAAATCATTCATGTTTTCCTCATGTCACTGTGTCTCTGTAAGGTCGCCGACTGCTGAGATCCTGGCTGATGCCACGCCCCCTACCTGGAGTCACCTGCTCGTCAGACCTACCTGCCGTACGCTCTTTAGTCACAGCATGTAATCGGCTAATCTTACACTACTCTTTTGTCAGATTGTCATTTCTGCTGCACTCTCCAGCCTCGATCTTTGTCTTGCTACAGATACTGAACCTCTACCTGTTTCGTATTTTAGACTTTTGGCTTGCCTTCGAAACTCTGACTGCTAATTGCCTTACCTTGGCTGCTACTTTGGATTTCTAGAAATTGGATTAGGAAGCCTGAATATTGTCACATTGACAGTGCCACTTTTACAACAATAAAATGTACTTTAAATCAGTAATAGAAGTTTTCCAGAAATTCTGGATGATCAGGTTTGGGGTGAACTACTGTTTATGCCTGATATCATTGTACTAACATGGCATGTTTGAGTAATTATCAACTGTCTTTAAGAAAACATTAATTATGGTTGATGCTAAGCACTGTTGATGCAAACTGCATGCAATTCTAACTGCTTACTGTTCAAAAGGTATGTATGTATAGTATGTGTTAACCCTGTGATGGCCTATCAAGTGTCACCCGCTGTAAACTAGGAAGCCTATTCTGATGAAAATTTTGTAGTAAAATGTACAAAAAAGTGATGCACAAAAGTTCGTATATATCTTTTTCAGCCAAATTTGGACATATCCCATGTATTTTTGGTGATGACGTCACCAACAACAAGATGGCATATCATCCGAGTGAAAAGAATGTGATAAGTCATCTTGTATTTATTATCATTGTTATTCAAACCCTAAACCTAGCCCTAACCCTAATCATTAAATTAACCAAAATGCAGAACCATGTTTCTATACGTTAAATGTGAAATGCGCGTTGTGTATGTATGTGGACCTATGTAGGAATATACACAAAATATCAGGCATAATGTTTTGTGTCATATACCAAATGCATCAGAGAACAGCAACTGATGAAGATTGTTTTTTCTCCTTATATTGATGGTTTACAAGCTGTCTAGTTAGCATGTATAGCTAGCAATTAGGGGTGTAACAATTGACCAATACAAATTGGAAATCCAATTTAAAGTAATAGATACGATGACATCGATACACGGATCCCTGAATCGATCTAAATGTACTATGAACTGGTCGATGACTCAATTGTAATGTTATAAATAGTAGGAGTTAAGCCTTTGCTACTTCCTCGTCTTAAGGACTTGTCCACAGTGCTCCATTTTCACAGGAAAACGGCAAAGTATCTATCTGTTTTGGCCTTTCATCCACACTAATCCGCCGTTTTCCCCACCCCAAAACAATGCGTTTCAAAAACTCTCTCCAGAGTGGATCGAAACAAAAACTCCAGAGTCGTTTCTGTGTGGAGACAGCAAATCTGTGTCTTTTGGGAAACGGTGCAGTAACATTAAACGCCAGCGGGCGGAAACAGCGGTATGTACTGTCGCCGTGAACGTGTCTGTGAAGAGCAGAAGAAGAGCACAAACTTTTCCACAGGTCAGCAATGACGGAGTGTTTTTGACGTTTGTCGATTTTAATAGCATGTTTTGCGATAAACATTGCACGTATATCTACGGACCACAGAAAGCACGGTGCTTCTCTTGAGAGGATCCACGTCACTATCAGCCTCCTGCCACACGACGGCCAAATGTGACACCCTTTCGGTTCGTTCTGCACTACAGCGCGCTCCAAACGTCGAAGAAGAAATGAATACGGTGTAGACGCAGATGTTTTCAGATACGGCCACGTGCCGTATTCGTTTCGAGCCGGCGCTCCCGACGAGAATGGAGCAGTGTGGACAAGGCCTCAAACTCTCATAAAAGTTCAAATGTCGGCGCAATGTGAGACTGGTCACAGGAATGTTAACTTTGCAAAAACAAAATCAACATTTCCGATAGTGGTAGACGGTATAACAGGTAAATGTTCCTGTTTAACCTTAATCTTTTCACAATTTGTTAGTATTATCAGACCAGTTCAGTACGGGAAAGTTACACAACGTTACTTATACTATGCCAACAACAGCTGGCTTCTTCTTCTGGGCTTCTTCCATGCTGCGCTTTCTGCTACTGTATTTGGTGCTGCCTCTAGTGGTGAGCAACAGGCGAGGCAGTGCCAGCGTGTTGCAGCACAGTACTAAAAACCTGAAGAAGGTCCCTGGATTTTCAAGAAATATGTATTTGAAGGCAATGCCACATTTGGCTTATTGTAGTTTGTCATGGAAAATGAATGTTCACATTAAATAAAGAATTGCATCGTATCGCACCGAATCGAATTGTTCCATAAAAAAAGTATTGTCCTTAAATTGTGGCGTTGCGCATACATCTTGACACATATCATTTTATAAAAGAGAGATGTACTCCCCTACTAGCTATAAATGTTGTGCAAAGGGTTTAGGTGCACTGCAATTCTGATAAATATATTCTTTCTTTTCAAAACTAATAGTGTGATGGAAAATGCATCTGCCTGGGTTTCCTTGAATGAAAATCAATTCTATTCTCCAAATGGATTTGCAGTGAAATAAAAACTTCTAAAGCCTTTCCAAAGTTTCTCTTTTAGCTGGTTCTCAAGCACAATGTGTTTCCTGTATTGTCGTTATGTGAAAGAATTATAAATGGACTTCATGAATGAAGCCTGAAAGCAAGCATTAAGCACTCTGTCTTTCAGTCAGAAAGGACCTGCTGATGGGGTACTATGAAATAATTGCCTCGCAGACTGATATTAGAAGCCATACTCTTTACAGATTTTGCCAAATGGCAGTGATTTCCCCTTTGCAAGCTATTCTGCTCCACTGCACAAATAATAGGCTCTCTGTGAGGTGATGCAATCACATCAGGCAGTGCAATGCCAACTCTCTAACCCCATTTTAATCATCCTTGACCGTCTGGGCCTTTTTTTCATAGACCCAAAGCACGGAGTTGGGCTGCGAGCCATCCTCGGGATAGAGTCACCCCATAAATGGTAAATTCTGTATTATTATGCACAGCATTAGTTGTGTTCTTTTAAGTTGTATGCTTCAGATTTGTACCGCTGATAACTTCAGTGGGAAGTGAAGCTTTTGTTGTGGTATTTTGGCAATTAGGACCAAAAGGCCACAGTAGGTTTTTGTGTGTGTGTGTGTGTGTTGCCATCACTTGGTCCATAAACCCAGAGGCATCCAGAAATGTCAGTAATGGTGACATTTCGTGCAGCCAGAACTCTCAACTCACAGGATGACAGAAATTTGAAGCGACTGAAAAACCTTTTTAACCAAAATGCTTCCCCAATACACTGTGTGATCAATTATTAGGCAAGTGAGTATTCTGACCTTGTCATCATTTCTATGCATATTTTCCAACTCCAAGCTATATAGACCTGAAAGCTATTGGATTTAAACAGTCTCAGGTGATATGTGTTTGTGTAATGAAGGAGGGTGTGGTCTAAAGTGATTAACAACCTATATCAAGGTGTGCATAATTATTTAGGCAACTTTTTTCACCTCAAGCAAAATGGACCAAGAAAAAAAAGAAAGAGATTTATCAGACACTGAAAAGTCAAAAATTGTAAAATGCCTTTCAGAGGGATGCAGCACTCTTGAAATAGCCGAGCTATTAAGGCGTGATCACCAAACAGTCCTGTGTGGATTAGAGAAGATCCCAAATAAATTCAAACCCCTGCACCCAATTCTTGTTTTTTGAAGTCATTAATGATGTATGCTGTACAATCATTCCTGTACAATCATACCTGGCAAAAGAACAGTTCAAAGAAACCATTAAAAGCCCAAAATTACCATGACATCCATGCCCATGATGAGTGTATGTAAACTTCTGACCGCAACTGTAGGTGTCATATAATATAGTTTAAATTACGCTGAAATTAAATGACAATTCTGCGTAATGAGTACTTTTGGTATTTTAAATACATTTTGATGCAAACACGTTTATATTTTAACTAAAGTTACATTTTTAGTGCAGGACTTTTGCCTGTCGCTGAGTATTTCTATGGTGTGATATTACTTTTACTTAAATAAAAAGTTTGACTACTTCTTCTACCACTTGTTACGCGAGTCTACCTCAGCTATATCCCCTCTGACTTTAAGTACGTTTTTCCAGTAATAAAAATCTATCATGTTATTGCCACAGGGCAATACTGGTTTTCCTTATGCTGCAGAATCAGAACTTAAGTGCTGACAAATAATTTACTGAAGCAATCTGTCGTCCCTATTTGCGGTTGTTATTTCTCATCTCTTGAACACATTTTCTCCTCACGCCGTATGTGTGTTTGTGTTTTTTTCTCCCATGTGAGTGAACCGTATCCTGATGTGGACAGCAGGGAGCAGAAGTTATTATTTGCAGCTTATCAAGAGATTACTCCATGTGGCTGCGTCAGACCCATCCGTGTCATATGTTGTTTGATTTCATAAAAGATAGCCCCCACACAGGCAGCGTCCACATTCCTCAATGTTCTTCCTGAGTACTGGCAAACTCTTGAGAAAGATATTATTGATATTGAGAGCAAGTGCGCATCTGTCTATCTATCTATCTATCTATCTATCTGTCTGTCTGTCTGTCTATTTGCTTGCTTGTTCCATTCCTCCTCCAATGCGCTTGGGCCAGTATCTGCCAAACTTGCTGTGTGTGTATGTAGGTTGACCCCATAATTGCCCTTCAGGGATTTGTTTTGGCAAAGGTCAAGGTCATTGTGTTCAAAGGTCAAAATTATGATTTTTCACGCCAATGTCCACCAAACTTGGCACACATATGTAGGTGGATTCTGGAATTGTTGCCAAAGGTCCATCATTGGGGTCAAAACCATTGGAGTCAAAGGTCAATATTGAAGTTTTTTTCACTGCAATGTCCACAAAACGTGGCACACATATGTAGGTTGGATTCTGGAATTGCCCAGCCGAGGTGAATTTTGCCAAAGGTCCATCATTAGGGTCAAGGTCATTGGGATCAAAGGTCAACATTGAAGTTTTTCACTCTGACTTACATCAAATTTGGCACACATATGGGGGTGGATTCCG
>OMMV01191498.1:0-12253 GCA_900302635.1 Chatrabus melanurus
TCACTCTGTCTGTCCAGGAGCATTTTAAGTGTAACTCCTCCGATCCAGTTGGTGGATTTCAGTAAAACTTCGCACAGTGGTAGCACACCACACGGACACGTGGGAAATAATTCCAGTCCGACATCTTCAAGGGGAGATAATTGTTGGACTTTTGTTGTTGTTGTTGTTTTTGATCATATTTGTGAATTACATGTGTAGGCTGACCAGGTCATTAATTCATGCGTTTCATCAAAAATTTTTACTCCTGCTGATATGTGATACAATCAAGCCAATAGTGTGGCAGAGTGGGGAATATCGCTTTGTGACCATGCTCACAGAGCTCTAGTTTCAACTCCATTGTGGTGGTGCAAAGAGGCAAACTTACAAAAATTGTCACTGTCCAAATACATATGAACCTGAATGCATGTATGTATGTCTTTGCAGACTGTGCAGCTGTCCCTGCTCACCGAGCAAGGCATGGGGAAGGCCATACAGGAGTTTGTAGACAAAGATGAGAAAGACGCCATTGAGGAGCTCATTACATACCAGCTCGAGAAGACACAGCGCCACCTCCAGGCCAGGGCAGTCCTCACAGAGCAGGATATAGATGCAGAGGTAGGACAGGGAGCATTAAGGTGGCAGCAGCATGTTTCAAAAGAAGGACAACAACAACATACCTCTCTGGGATCTAGGTTCAGAGATTCATATTCATTGTGTGGAGCTCCAAACAGAACTTTGTCGTGTGTGTGTGTGTGTGTGTGTGTGTGTGTGTATGTGTGTGTGTGTGTTTCTCTCCTAATCCCTCCATAAATTGTGATTGGTCCGAGCTTCTCACGTCACTGAAGAAGTCTAGTATATCCTTTTTTCTTTACAAGGCCAGAAGGGGGATATAGACATGCATTCCGTCAGTGCATGCATGCATCCGTACGTCAGTCACACTTCCTTTTGCCCATGACGACTTTGAGCAAAATTTATTGGATTTTCACCAAATATTAACCAGATATCTCAAATTAATGTTTCTTGTACAGATTTGATTTTGAACATGGTCGGGTTTCACCAAGACCTTATAAGGACCGCCCACTTTACCCACATGGTATTGATTTTTCTGCACATGATAACTTGAACAAAGCTCATCTGATTTTTACCAAGTTTGAGCTGGACATCCTCAGTGAGGGTGGGTCAGACGAGGTCAACTTTGAGTATGACTGGGTTTCACCAAGACCCTCTAAAGACCGCCCACTTTACTAAACAGAGTATTGATTATTGTCATTTATTATCCCCCGGCAGCCGTAGTTTAAAAAAAAAAAAATATTTTTTTTTAATTTTTATTGTTGTTTTTGGGTCACTATCAACTGGCTCTTTTTCCATATTCCTGCCCTGCATATCAACCACAAACACACACCAATATTTGGTCGACATAAATTATAAACCTTCCAGCTTGTAAGTTTTCAAAGCAGAACTGTTAATATTTTATTTATCCAAATCCTAGTGTGGTAGCGTAGTTCGGTCAGCAACCAAACCGGTTGTTTTTATTTCTAAATAAGTATTGGAAAACAAAATACGTGCTTCAGTGTATATGTCGACGCATTTATCAATGCTCTGCGCACAAGTGTGCCTTCTTCTTTGGTTTTGTTAAGTAAAGTGTGTGGCGACAGTCAGTTCCTCTCTCTGCAAGGATAAAAGGATAATTCTTTGCTCAGTGTTAAAGGAGCAGTCGCACCTAGACGTTTGGGCCAACGTAGACAAACTTACTTGCAAATGTCGGTGTCCGCTAGCCGCCGCCGGGCTCCACCGTCCTCCGCATCCAAAAATTTCAACATGTTTAAAATTCCTCGCCGTTTGCCGACGTACCTCTGGCTACGTTGGAGACCGTTAGAGAAAGTTAATCTCCGCTACGACCAAATTAGCATCCATTAGCCTCAGTTAGCTGAAGTTACTGGTGTGATCGTCTACGCTGGGTGCTGCTTCGCCCCGCCTGCTCAGAATCACTGGACAGCGGTGTGTTGAACCCCTCTCCCGCACGTTGGCAAAGGTCCCGCTTGTTCTAATGGAGCGCTGGCTAACGCCCGCCTCTGCTCGCCTCCACTAGCACCACGTTGTGGAAAGCCGTGCTGCGTTAGAGATTCGCTACCAAACTCCAGTAACGTGAGTTTTGCTGACGTTTGGCCAATGTTCTCAATTTTTGCACTGCGTTGACCAAACGCCGGGGTGAACGTCTTTGTATGACTGCGTCTTAAACAAAAAAAACAAAACAAAACAACACTCTTATTTCAACTTTTTATCTTGTGGAAGTGTGCAGCACTTTTTTAACGGGAGAAGAAACGCTGCAGTGTGTCAGTGTAAGCGTGATTATTTCTGTGCTTTCAGGTCCGACTGTTAAGAGATTCAAAGAAGAACACCACTGAGGAGGAGAATGACATCAGAGAAGTAAGTACAGTACGGTGTGTCTCTCTCTGTGTGCCGACACAAAACTCACTGACCTTTTTATGCTTCTTCTCTTTTCTGTGAATGTTTCTCATTTGATCTCTCTCCCCTTCATTTTTTTCTTCTCTTTCTTAGGCTATGAACAGAGCTAAAGCTCACCGTTTGGAGCGCGGCAATGACTCTCGAGACCAGGACATATCTGACGAATTTGCTGATGTTACGATGGACTCTGATGACGGCTTAGGCCCGCCCCCTCCCCCTGAGCGAGGCAGAGGGAGGGGCAGCAGGGGGCGAGGTGGCCGTGGGAGGGGCCGAGGTGAGTTGCAGTATGCCCTTTCAGCTCCTCAACTGCAGGTTTTTAGTTACTTTTTAACAGCCGGTCATAGCAATCATCTGAAATCTACTGCTCCCTCATAATTGTTGTCAGACAGAACAAATGATACCCATTCACCAAAGTTATAGCACTTAATTTCCTGTACTTTTCTCCCAATCAGCCTTTTTCTGGCAGGTTTGAACCCAAATTGTGGAGAATGCGTGACATCCATTTTTGGAAAACCCCTGTTTGTTACAGTGAAGTGAAAGCGAGGCTCTGAGGTCACGTGGTTTTCTTTACATTTGGTTGTCAAAGGGAATTCCCCAGAAACCACGTGGATTTGACAGGACAACACAACAGATACTATTTTCACTGTTGGGCCTCAAAAGAAGACGAGAAGGGAGAAATAACACAGGAAAAACTATAACACTGGCAACTTCCCTAACATATAAAGAATGCAAACGTATCACAGACAAAAGTAAATGATTTGTTCAAAGTAAATAAATGGCATTTGTAATATTACTGTTTCAACAGCCATTACGGAGGAACTTTTTCATGTCATTCTAATTTTTTGAGACCTGCTTGTATAGGAACAATAACACGTAGAATAGCATAGGATCACTTTAAGTTTTTATTTGAAAAGACAGAGAAAATAAAACAATAAAAAAAAAAGAAAAATCTTTTTTTTTTGGTCATTTCCTTTTAAACAGTCATCTGGCATAATATGAGGAGGCAGTGCCTGTCCACTCCTGCCATGGCTGATGACCGCTTTTCTTGTGGCAAACACCCCTGCACAGACACACGCTTCAACACATTGCAAAACAAGATGTGCTGTTGAGCGTTTAAATGGCGTTCTGAAGAGGCGCTTTGCATGCCTCAGCTACTTGCGAGTGGAGCCACAGGGAGCATGCAGCATAATACCTGCCTGTATTGTGCTTCACAACATTGCCAGCAGACGCAGCGTCCCTCTCTGTGATGATGATTTTGATGCACCTGAGCCCCGCTGAGGACCGAGAAAGTCACTCCTGTAATGCCCCAGAATGAGGGACTGACCAGGCGTGCAATAAGGGATGCAGTTGTTCGAAATTACTTTTGACTGTGTCACTGTAATTATTACTGAGAAATGAAAGTTACATTTAAATCTTTTTTTTGTTTGTTTGATATTGAAGAGTATTTGGGGGATTATTTTATGAATTATTTTACGTTCACTCTTTTTTTTCACTTAAATGTACTGACAGGTTTAATGGGTAGACTAATGTCTGCTTTATCTAATTTATCATTGTAATGGTTGAACAAATCAAGTGCAAATTAAAAATGGGATATTGGCCTGAAGGCCTCGTGTCCCCCGTCGCACGGTGGCCGTGCACTGAATGTATGGAAATTTATTGTGAGTACCATATGTAGTCATTTTTGGGGTTTTTTGCTCTGTGACCTTGGAAAGTAGGTCAAGGTCACTCATCATTGAACTCATCCAAGACCTCCATGGGATGCATCTGTGGTACAAATTTGGTGGCCGTGCACTGAGTTATTGCGAGTACTGCGTTTCATCCGGACGCACACACATGCACGGACAGCATTTCTATGTTCCCTTGCCGTGGTGATGGGGGACAGAAATGAATGTGCATATACACACTACATGATACAAACGTTGCATTATTTGACCAGTGTTAAGTTAAGTGTTAAGAAATCCTACCCTTTTTGTGGGATCGGAATAATCCATCTTTTTTTTTGGATCAAATGTATCCCAATCCTACCTAAAATAAAAGAACTCTGTCATTGACATTACAGGGAGGGAACAACGACGCGCTAATGTGCTAAAACAAAGTACTGTATGCTGCATGATGATGATACGCAGCTATCGCATCATAAATCTCTCTGATTCACCTGTAACTGTCCATCCAGGTGCAGCTGCGTCTCAACCAAAGCCCGCCGGCCGGGGGCGTGCCCAGAAATCCACAGCCCCAACCCAGAACAGAAGCATTGTGCAAGGTAGTTAAGTGTGTGACGCTGCACAGATTAGTAAAGCAATGAATGAATGAAACGAGATCGGACACGAATCATATTCAGTTATTTCCAAATGATAGCCGTTACGTTGTGTTGTTAATGGTGTCACCTCCGTCAGTCTGTCTCACTTTTGGTGTCTTTATTTTTCTTATTACTAAAGCACTTCAAGCTTCGTCGTCGAAATCGTCTCGCAGTGGGGCCACCAAGTCTTACATAGAAGAAACAGTAAGTAATGCAAATGAACACACACACACACACACCTCTTTAATAGCTGTCTGTGAATTGTACAGTGCTTCATCATTGTGTCTCCACTCTGTTCTCAGTTAACTATTGATGACTCAGATGATGATGATACACCTGCAATGAAAACTACCCGGCCTCCTCCAAAGTATGTTTGTGTGTGTGTGTGTGTGTTCTGTCTGGCAGTTCATTCTTCAGAGGGAGGAAAAAAAGCTCTAGATTTAAACATGTATATTTACAAGAGAATAGTTTTGTATTTTCCTGCACCTAATCCCATATTTCAAATCTTTTTTTTTTCTTTCTTACCTTAGGACAGCATCATCATCATCATCATCGTCCGTCACTCGGCACAGCTCTCAGAGCCAGAGCCAGTCGAGAGGAGTTGCATTTGATGACAGTGATGAAGATGAGGTAAAAACAAACCAGAGGAAACAATGAGGAAGTGTTTTGAGTGCAGTGATGTAGCACATGTGATCTGTTTTTCCCCCACACTGTTTGTGAGTGATTTGACCTCTTAAGTAGCCCAACTCGTAGGGATAATGTAGGGCTGGACGGTCTGGCCTAAAATTCATTTTGCGGTATAATTTGAAGCATAGAATGGTAACGGTATATACTGCGATGTATTCTTCAGTGTATAAATTTCAATGTAACTGTTTTTGAATGGGTAACAAACTCCCATAGCAGATGTATTGCAGCAGGAAGTTGTATTCTTAACTGTTAAGAAATTTCAAATAGTATGGCCCCTATCACACTGGGCTGCGAGTGGCGGCGTCAAATTGCAAACGGCATTCCCGAGAAAGTCCCCAGAATGTCCTGAGACGTCCACAGGGGTTCTCAATTTCCTTGCGTGAATTGCAGGGCCTCGCTCTCGTGTCGCTGGAATTTTGAAAATGTCCAAAAAATTTGCGTGACAAATGTACTCTCAAAATACTCCCACAGGCGTCGCTGTGGCGCAAAGCCGTCTAAACCTCGACCTGAACTGTTCTCTATTTGTGTCGTACATGGTACAGTCCGCCCCCCTGTGAAAATGCCGGCATCAGAGTCCCTCAAAACCCTCACAATTACAATAAATGTCCACAGTGTATTTTATGAAATAATAATAATAACATACATGCATAGTAATGACATAAATGCATCATAATAACTTACATTTTAGTGGCGGGCTGTCAGAGAGGTGACACTAAACGGCGTTCCGTCTGGACGTAAAAATAATCCACGGCTTGAACTGCCGACATCTGATGTAACTGACAGGAGGTGTATTCTAGTTTAAAAATGTGGAATGAACAACTAAAGTCCAAATTACAGTCTGTCACACGGGAGAAAAGTATGTCCACCTGTTCCTGCTGCGCAGCGCACATTAAAGCCACCGTCTGCACGTATTGTGGGACGAATCATATTACATCCAACATGAAGCTTGTTTTTTTTTTTTTTAACATTACGACATGTAATTATGACGCATGCATCAAATTTATATTAAATTATATTCTCATGTCATGTCTCCTACATGCATACTACATAATACATACATATTTTGGCCCGAATATGGCCGGGGGGATTTGCATAGGTTTTGCGAGTCCAATTGAGACCTTGCTGCTATTCGCCCATTTTCTCGCTATTTTGTGTCTCCAACTGGTCTGGAGTTGTCTCAGCCCAGTGTGATAGGGGCCTAAAGAATGCCATTTTAAGAACATTTGTTGTGCAAAAATTCAGTTACAGAAAAAAAATACAAAACCTTTCAAGTAACTTTCAAGCAGTGGAACAGAAGATTTCTTTCTCCATAACAATGTAATGTAATTAAAAAAAACTTCACTCTATAGTACAAAACATTCTTCAGTGGTCCTACTGAGCATACGCTCGGAAAAACTCGTGAAGACTCGTTATTTTCTGGAGCTCTGGACTTTCAGCCTGCACTCGCGTTTTGAGCGCGGCGCTCGGTTCAGTGGGCTCACGACTGCACAGGGAAGAGGCGACGGACACTTTGTCCTCAACTCCTGATGTTTTTGAGAGATTCTTTCCCTGTTTGGACCCAGAAGTGCGCTGCGCCTGCAGCACGGCGTCTCTGGCGGAGCACAAGGCTGTTTTTAACAGGCTGCGTTCGCACGACTTCACATGAACGTGCAGCTGCGTTCCCTCCACTTTCACCACAGCGTAGACATATATACCGTCCTGTGCCATGTTTCTATTTCTTAATTTATTTAACATGACCCCAACAGGTATTTAGTGCAGTAACTCAAACATTTCTTCTAATATCGTCCCTTGTCTAAAGTTACACTATATTAATGGATGTCAGTACTTATGCAAATTGTTGCTAATTTGTTGTCATGTTTAATTTAGATCATGTGGTAGAGATTTGCTTTGACTTTAAGATTAAATGTTTAAATCGTTGAATGAAGACGTCTGATTGTGTTGTTATTTAGAAGTCATTACACAATAAGGGAATGAGAACTTTTTGTAGGTCCTGTAACTCATTTGATCTGTCTTTGCCTGACCTGTTACTTATCTTAGTGCTTCAGCATCACGCTTAATGTTTTAATATTAATTAAATGTTTCTTTTCCTTTCCTTTTCTTTCTTTCCTTGCAGGATAATCCGTTTAAAGGCCCCAGCCATCGTGCGCGGCGATAACAATAAGTGCATCCTTCAAGTAACGGGGTCACATTTTTGACTCGCCAACAAAAGCTGTCAACTGACAAGTGAGCGGCAGCAGCCTTGTTCTGATTGACAGCTCTCCTTATCGTTAACATCAGTCCGCTTTGGAAAAGCTGCTGGATTCCTGTTTTTGGTGACAGTGCTATAAGACAGAGAGACGTTTGGCGTCACAGCTTTGCTGCTGTGCTGCACAGCTGCTCCATCAACACTAGGTGGTGTTTGGTTTTAGAGGAAGTAATAAATGTTTCTTTTTTTTCCCGTACACACACACAACTGCCTCTTTGTCTGTGAATTATGATCCCCCTTCTGAGTGATGATGTCTGTCCTCCTCTGACAGGAAAATAGCCGTGTGTTGACATAATGTGCTGGTTGGAAGAGGAAGTGAGGGCAAGGTGAAAGGGAAGCTGATACAGACTACAAACAGACTGCCGGGAGCTGCTACCGCTAAACACATGCGTGCTAGAAATATGATTTTTGCAAGGTGGAGAAAAAGATTCCTCAACTGTTTCTGTGGATAAAAGTGTCTAAAAACACAGAAATGTAAAACTGATCGTTCAAAAGCTGACGTGAAACTGTGACGCGTGTTGTGTAACAAAGGATTATTACTGAAAACAAAACTTAGAATATTTTGTGTGTCGAAATTACATTTTTTTTCTATACGTAGAACTCCCAGAAGAGCAGGAAGCTCAGTGGGATAGTGAGTTGAATTGCCAACATGTAGACCTTGGTTCAGTTCCCGGTCATGCTTCCTGTCTGTGTCCTTGGACAAGACGCAACATCTGCACGGTCCCAGTCCACCCAGCTGGAAAACTGCACGGGGATTGACTGGGGAAGTAACCTGCATCCAGGAGAAGCCGTAGACTCTCATCCGCTTTCACGCTACAGCATCCGGGGATAAGCACCGACACCAACGAGCCTCAGAGTCCATATCGGACGTACTACTATTACTGCAGAGATTTAAGGTACGTTTGAGCCAAAAAATTCCCTTCTGATCTTAAAAAAACCCCAAAAATTCCAAAGTGATTTCATTCATCTTAATTATTTTACAGTCTCATCGTTGAAAGATATTGTTCCTTACTTTCAGTACTTTGCTAAGAAAAAGTGTTTTTACTTTAAAGAAGGAAATTATCTGGATGACCCATTATTCCATGGTGCATTTTACTCAAAAAAAAAATTCCCCCACACACGTTGGCATTAAATGTACAACATTTATTACTGCATTTACATTCTTTTTACAAGACTAAAGAATTTTACAAAATGTGCGATATATATATATACACAGGAAAATGATTACAGCCACGCTGATATGTGATGTGAATGTGTAAAGAAATGCTTTTTTCCAGTCCAACAGCTTTTCTTTTATATTACATTACAACACTGTTAATGACTTCTCTGAAATATGGAAATTCCAATTCCTATTGAACATAATTGACCAGAGTATCATAAAAATGCAGGTTCATGTTTAATTTGTTTATTGCCAAATGAAACCCTCTAAAAACTGGAGGGCACTCAGAGTGCACACCTCCAAGGCCCAACAGTCCAAGGTTTTTCTGGACTGGAACGTTTTTTTTTTTTTTTCTTCAGGTTCTAACGTGGCACATATTTTCCCGCATGTTTCATGAAAATCGGTCTATTTGTTTTATAAGTAATCCTGTGTGACAGCCAACAAAGCAACAGACGAGTGAAAGCAACCTGCTTGGCGGAGATAATTAATAATCTAGAATGTGCACTTGCAGAATGTAATAACGGGTAATAATTCCCAACCATTATTACATCGCCTAATGATGAGGCCAATCAGATTTCTGACATTTTGCCCCAAAGATCTCTTTGTGATGTCATAAGGTGAGAGATGGCATTAGATAAAAGAAAAACACGTTTCACAATGTTGATCCACACTGCAACAACACAAAATCTTACCACGTATATTTGTCTAACTTCTAAACAAAATGCATAATTACACTTAAAATAAAACAAAATCACTAAAGTAAAATTCCCGTAAGATGAAAGGACTTGTTTTTAGATAATACAGCTTAAAAATCTTAAGTGAAAGAGTCGTGAAAACATGTTTTAGAATCATTTCTTTGATGACAAGATTTTTTGGACTCACCATAAGATTAAGGTGCTGTGTTATTTGTAAAAAGTGTAACACTTTCTAATGCTTGTAAAAGAACGCATAAAATTGAGTTTTCTCAGCTAGTTTCAAGACCTTATTTCAACAAATCTTAATTGAATTTTCACATGTTCCAAAAAACAAGGTTTAAGCACTTTGTTTAAGTTTAAAAATATATATCTGCCAATGGAACAAGTGGAAATTCACTTAAGATTTGTTGAAATAAGGTGAGAGAACTCATTTTGAGATATATTTTACTAGGATTAGGAAGTGTTGCATCTTTTACAAATAACAGCATCTTAAAACAAGATGTATCCGTGACTCTTTCACTTAATATTTTAAAGATGTATTTTCCGAAAAACAAGTAATTATATCTTACTGAAATTTTACTTAGGAGGATTTTTGTCTTCTATTTCGGTAAGTGTAATTTAACTAGAAGTTAGACAAATATGCTTGGTAGGATTTTGCGTTTTTGCAGTGTAGGACAATTACAAACCCAATACACTGACTCTTCACTCAGCTTCTCAAGTGCTACAATCAGGGTATCCACCGATTCCTCAAAGACCACAGCATCGTCCACAAATTAAAGGTCAGCAAAACCTTTCCTTGCCAACAAAGGGACCTGAGCCGCTGTTCTCCACAACCCGAATCCAACATCCAGTCCATGTAAGCGCGGAACAGAGCAGGACCCAGACCACGTCCCTGAGGAATGCCATAATTCACTGGGACAGAGTTTCTCACTCATAGTGCCTGTGTATAGGGTGGCTATGACGTCCAGCAACTTGTTGAGGATCCCTCAAAGAACAGTCCAAACATCTGAAACAAACACTTTGCGAAACTCGACATAGTCTACATAAAAAGCACTGCAGATATTCAGACTTGCATTCAACGAGCACTCGCAAAGAAACAGCAAAAAGCAAAATCACGAGGTTGCGTTAGATCACCACCAAATTGTACAACCTTTCCTTAAACCACGAGCCGTCTCCACAAAATTTCATCATCTGTAAAACACTTTGCCTAAATGCACTTTTTTTTGTTCAAATTAACGTACTCACAAACATTCACCTTTAAATTTCTCACCCACAACATTATAAATAGGATTCAAAGGCACATTTTTCCACCCCTCTGAACATGAAGTAAGATCAAGTAATTTTCCGCTTAAAGTGCTCATGTAAATTATTCTGCGGGTGCAACATTTGGCGACGTAAAACAAAACGTGCATTTGCCCCTGAACCGGAGCACGTGAGAATCAACGCACCATAAATGCATTCATCCCTGGGACTGTAAGCTTTTGGCTTCATATCGTGATAATGATGGATTATTTTGGCACAGCTTTACCTTCTCTGTCACCAAAGACATTTTCTTAACAGTAGAAGTCACAATTTGAACGCTTTTACAAATCTGTCAAGTATGTTACTGTACGTGCACGTCATTTCGGCTGATATTACTCTTATTTCAAATAAACTATGAAATAGTGGATTGGTTTTTTTTTTTTATGACTTGGTAAAACCTAAAAACTTTTTTGGAGCACTAAAAATGTTCGAGGGCATTCTGGCATTCAGCACCACATAGCTGCAAAAATCCCCTGAGATAAGAAGCTGAAACGGCATAAACAGTAGAAGTGTTTGTTGGTGTTTAAGTGTGTGTTTAATAGTTGCTGCTGATATACATCTTCAGCTTCTTGGTGGTTTCGGTCTCCCACGTTGAAACAAAGTCTCCCTTTTAGTTTTGCAGTGCGTCCGGGCTATATTAGTGGAACAGATTTGCCAGAAAGGAGGACATCAGGAATGTTTCTGCAGAGATAAATGGGAAAAAAAAAAAAAATCATTACAGGTAGCTTCATATACAACCCCAAATCAGAAAAAGTTGGGACGATATGGAACATGCAAATAAAAATAAAATGCAGCGATCCTTACATTTACTTTGACTTCTATTTCATTGCAGACATTATGAACCCAAGATTTTTCACGTTTTGTGTGGTCAACTTCATTTCATTTTTTTAGTATACATCTTTTCCTGCAATTCAGGCCTGCAACACATTCCAAAAAAAGCTGGGACGGGGTCAATTTATTCTAAATATAAGGATTAAATCATCACTTTTACAGCCAGTTTTCTTGAGACAAGTCAGGGGATGGATACGTGAACATTTCCAAGTCACTGAATAAGTCTCGGACTTCATTTACATCAATCGTTAAGAAATACAAACAGTATGGTACTGAAAGGTAACTCTGTCAAGCAGGCAGTTCTCAAAAATTGAGTTGCCATGCTGGAAGGAGACTAGTGAGGGAACCCATGACAGCTCTGAAAGAATTATAGACTTCTGTGGATGTGAGTGGATAAACTGGGAATGGTACAACATTTGCCTGTTGTATCCCCAGTCACAGCTTCATGTTGGAGTGGAGTAGAGAAGGATTGTAAAACAGGAAAACTGACCAAATCTAGGCTCAGGTTTCCTGTGTGCCTTCAGGCAAACTGCAGCTGAAACTTTGCATGTTCTTTTTTAAAAAATTCTTTTTTAAAGAAAATCCTCCTCTAT
>OMMV01191506.1:0-11663 GCA_900302635.1 Chatrabus melanurus
GTTAGAAAAGCGACGGCAACAAGGTTGCCAGATTGGGCGGTTTCCCCCAACAAGGCAACAAGGTTTTTTGTGCACTCGCGGTTTTTGACGAGGTTTTGGGCTGGAAAACCTTGCTGGCATCTGGCAACACTGGACGGCAAGCAGCGTTTGTGAGTACTCACGTTACTGGTTTGGAAATATAGCTGTGTTAGACTGTTGTGTAAAATTATATTGTGCTACGATATTTCTCAAAAATCGCTCGATGCTTTTACTGCTTTTGTAACCGGTCGCTGGCGACGATAACACGCTTGTTGACACATTTTCGCGTCGCTCTGCAAAGTACGTCACCTGCATCGTTGGTCTGATTGGTTAAAGGACTATCCAATTGCGTACAGAGCCATGCCTCTTGTCCAGGAGAAATACAGCGCCGACTCCCCAGACTAAGTTCATAGATTGAACTTAGTCTGGTGATAGCCAGACAAGCTCTGAATAGCTTTTCTCTGCCAAGTACAAATAACAGCAAATTGAAAAACTTCACTGTCCTGCTACATGTCCACTTATGCAAAGACAAAACCTGTAAGGTGCATGACCACGCACTGAGCCAATGGGTAAGGACACAGTGATTATGTCTTATATATAGATAATCTAAAATAGCACCTTATATCCAGTATAGTGTAGGAACAAAGACATCTTAGAATCCTCATTGTGAGAGAGCGAATAATCGCAACATGAAAAAAACTTGAACGAAAAAAACTTATTCGAGAGGAACGAACAACTTATAATATGGCGTCAAGTAAATATAGTGTTGCATTATTTCTTCTTGACAATTTGACCTGTCTGGACAATCATCTGTAAGAAGGTCCTCGGTTCAAACCCACTTATGTCCAGTTCCTGTGCGTGTGGAATTTACATGTTTTCCCCGTGTCTGTGGTGGTTTCCTCCAGATACTCCGGTTTCCTCCCATGATGAAAACAGGCACATTCAGTTCTTTCTCTGCTTGCACATCTGGACTTACATCAGGAAGTGTATCCAGTACAAAACGTGTGCCAAATCAATATGGGGATCCGTACCAGATCCACTCTGGTGATCCCGCAGATAACAGAGGCAGCCAAAAAAAAAAAAAATTACTTCTGCTAAATTCTTGCTCTGCTAATAGTATCACCTTTATTAATGCATAAATTATACTTCCTGAGGCATGACAACACATCGGAACACGCACAACCACAACAATGAGTGAATTATACTGTCTGAGTCATAAGTGCAACCTTTTAGGCTGAAGTTACTTTGACACTTTCAACAGCATTTTTGCTGACTTTGCTACCCAAGGCCAGGACTAATGGCTACTGCACAAAATAAATAAATACACATGTACACACAAACCATATGCAGACGCACAGCCACTGACAAACTCATGGGCACACATATAAATTTGCACACAAATACATACCCACACCTTTGCTTGCTCGAGCCTCGCGTACCAGACATTTAATTATGCAAGGCCATTTCAGTTAGCCAGTGATGGCAAATAGAGCACAATGCACAGACCTTTTTAAGTCTGTGTGTGTGTGAGGGGGGTGGCGGCAGGAGGCAGACACAGAAAGAAACTTTAAAGGACCGTGATAACAGAAGAATGCCGATGTGATGGGCACGAAGATAAGATGTAAGACTTCATATCTGTGCGATGAAGCTGCATTTAATCTGGGCACTGTGAGCTTTACATGCCTCGCTATGAGTGGGAGAAGTGCAGTAGGGGGAGTGTCACTGACGAGCCAATGGCACCCTGAGATTTTGGTGTCAAGATTCGCCACATATTCTGCCATGCACAGCCCACCTGTGCAGAACAGGCTGACAGCGGATTGCGCAGAAAGCATCTGTGATGTGTGCCATTTTCTTCACTTGGCTTGTGGAGGCACGCCCACGTACAACTTTCAGATAGCACATACCCTCCAATGTGCATATGCCTTCCACTTTCACGGAGCATTATTCGACCACTAATTACATCTATATTCATATCATATATAATAATGATGTGCATCTGCTCAGGATTCTTCATGTCATTGCTCCTCGGTCAGTGCATTATAGTGAACAGAACACATTTAAAGGGTATAAAAGGAGCATATCCGACTGACCATTACAAAGCTCTTAGCAAACTGTATGCAGTTACAATTTACAAAAGATTCTTCGTTATACTTCCATTCAAGTTCAATGAAAAAGGTGTGTACTTGAACACGCTTTGCACCTACACCGTGATGCGTGACACTGACATCCTCAATGTCTCTGCAACAGTTATGTGCCGAACATTGACAAGGCGAATTTATCAATAAGTAACCCATTAAAAAAAACTAGATAACTATTAGTGCCAACATTTGTCTATTCTAATATACTAAACTAGCTACATGTCATATGAAAACAGACAGATGCAAGAAGGTTTCCTACAGAGTGAACGTAATGCAGGCCTCGTGGACGTGTTAATGAATAAGTAAATCAAACACATTATCTGTTGTGTGTGTGGGCGGGTGAGACTGTGTTGCTGTGGATATTGTGCGCCCACTCACACAATGCTTCGTGCCAACTTTATAAACAGCAGGACAAAAGGTATAATGGAAAAGAGCAGATGAAGGCTTGAAAAGGTTTTTCCGAGGAAAGAGAAGAGTTAAAGAAACAGACTCCAAACTCTGGCCCTCTTTCTGGCACTGGCACCCATTTTTAGACAGTCATCCATTAGGACTGCTGTGTTCCCATACTGTCAGCCCCGAGTGAAGCCAAACAGGCCGTGTCAACTGAGGTTGTTAGCCAAACAGTTAGGAAGCAGCGCAGTGTCCTCGCCAGGCAGGAGGAGAGGAGCAGGTAGTGGACTATAATAAAAACGTCACTGCGGTACAACGTCTTTAGAAAAGTAAGATGGATTAGAGCTTTTAGCGCAACATGAACAGATGCTCTTAAAGAGATGAGAAGAAATGACGGAAAGGAGGAAGAGTAAAGCGTCGGCAGAGTTGCTCGGCGTAAAACACAATTATATAGACAAACCAAAGGAGGACAGAGGAGGAGGAACGTTGCAAAGACAATATACTTTGTTGTTAGATCTGCACCTAAGGTGTGTCTTGTATAGACCCCAAATGTCTTCCTGTGCATAGTGCACAGCTTGTCTGAAAGAGACAGACTGTGTGCGTGGGGGGGTTGTCTGTGTACACCTCACCTCTGGCCCCATGTGTTCTGTCTGTGTTGTGCGGTCAGTCATTTGACAGTCTTTCATCTTCACGGCAGCTTTGGCACTCTCCTGCATACAAAACAAACACACATCCATTAACAGCATCAAAAATGTTTAAAAAAAAAAACAGCCCAAAACAAACAAACATCAAAAACTGATGAATCAGAACAACTAAATGCATTTCTCAGGAGACCTACGCCTTGCCTCCGCACGCAACAGTGTAGCTGGCTTCAACTGCTGCGCTTAGAGAACTATCAAAAGAAAACAAGCAGCAGCCCTAAAACAACCTCGGCAAAGCCTCTTCTCCATTATGGCAAATCCAAGAGGTCATAAAACTGTGCTGAATCGCAGCGGAACATTTCTGCAGCCAAATACCGACACAGACACCCTCCACAAAGTGCATTGTAGAGGCTTTTTTTTTTTTTTTTTTTTAAGTGACAGCTCGCGCTGGCAGCTAGATGGTCCTTGTGAAAGATAATTAACAAGCTACTGCTGGTAGGTTTAGAGATGAAGGTATAGAAAGAAAAGTGCTGACCTTTATCTTCAAAAATGGTATGTTTACTTTGACCTGCAACCTGGTGATCCTTGTGTGACCTTGATGCTTTCATTTTGACATAACAGGCTGCGAGCTGTCTGAACGAGAAGAACCAGGCACTTTGTACTTTGCCGTACACTCATCACGTGTAACAACAGAATGAACTGAAAGCTGCAGAGGCAATGAAGTATTGAAAAATGTATTAAACATGATTAAAATGAATCAACCAAATGGTGTAAGGAATGAATCAGGAAAAATTAGAAGACTGAACGAAAGATCATTTCGGATACAACCCTCGCCTCAAATATACTGTATGCAGTTCAACTCCGTCAGAAGCCAAGATGTTTTCATTAGTCATATGCTTGCCTGCATGAAAATCAAGGGAGTATTTCCGCAGCTAAATATTGCAGTTGGAGCACAGTCCTTCAACAAAATGCACCGGCCGAGAGAGGAGAAAACTCATAAAAAGTGACAGCTCGAGATGGCCAGCCAGCTAGCAGGTCCTTCTAGGAGATAATTAATAGGTTTTCACTGGCAGATTTACAGACAGAGGCAGAGTGAGGAGAGTGTTGGCTCAGAGCTGCCCTTTGCTTCAAAATACTGCACTTTAAGTTCACTGGAAAGGACAAGAACGCTCACACGTCGCCAAAAACTGCACATCCTGACCAGTTTGAATCAGTGACAGAGTGACCTTTCCAAGAGTGTGCAGTGTAGACTGAAATAAGGTTACGCTGTGGCTGCTCAAGGATTCAGGTGACTATTAGAAATTTACCAAAGATGTGCTTCTACTCTACACAGCAGACACGTAGGCATATGCGCTTTTTCTCATAAGCACACACAAGCAGCATATGTGTGAAAAATCAAATCCAGCTGGTTGCAGGCGACAGAACATCGTTGTCAGAGACAACTGCCAAACGCTCACATTTAAGGCTGATCAGCATCTGTGTTTGTGCATGCATGAGCAAGTACTAGGCCTGAAGACTGACTGATGTATCCATGCATGAAGCGGGAAAAGCGCTCAGCTGGTGACTACACTGAGCCACTAAAGTGTGGAAAGGGAGGGAGGAAGAAGACAAAGGTGGAATAAAAGAAAAAGTGAAAGTGATACAACATGGATGGTTTAATATAAAAGGTGCATCCTGATGGGTTCCAGATTTCATTCATTCTAGTCTGGCATGGGTCAGTTTGTGTTCTCTTGCCTTGGATGAGATTGAATCATCAACTGTGATCATGTGGTGCATCAAAATCATCATGAGACAGCTTGTTTTTTTCTGGGGTTTTTTTCTTTTGCGGTGAGATAGGATGTGAATTGGGAAGTGTTGTGAAAAGATTCAAAAATAAGTACTTTACATACAATCCTTAGAACCTCGTTCAGGTAAATTATACTTTGAGCCATGGAAAAGAATCCAAGAGGTTGGGTCTATTTTTATTTGCATATTATCTTGTTAAGAAAGTTTGTCTTTTCATTGCTGTTTGTTGGTTGGTTAGGCCCATTTTGATGAACCTTGGTGGAAAGTGGAGCATGAGCCAAGGAAGAACCCATTCAATTTTGCAGCAGCTCTGGATCAAGGAGTGGATCCAGAATCCCCCACCCCCCACACTTACTTTATCATTGTGAGATGGGGCATGTTTTTGCCATTTTCATTAATTTTTCAAGAAACACTGCATGGATCTTCATTAAAAAAATCTTTGTATAAGTTTTAACATTTTTTGTTATTGCATGTTCTGTCAAATATGTGCTGTGCCTTTTGTTCTGTCTTGTTAGAATGGCCAAAACAGATGGCCATCTCATTGAGACAGGCCTGCCTGAGGTTTCTTCTGGTAACCAAAAAATGAAGGAGTTTTTTGTTACCAGTGTCGTCAATGTTTTTGCTCATGGATTGAGTAAGGTCTAGAAGTTATTGATGTATTGTACTTTCAGGTGACTTATGTTATGATTTGGCACTGTATAAATAAATTTAAATTAATTGAATGATTTTTGCCATCTCACGAACAGGAATTGAATCAGGAGAGGGGTGCAGCATCAACACTATCTAAGCTCTGTGACCCTGATCAAGTCAAGTCTGGGAGCATGCGCTGGTGCCGCGCTTTGCCTCATCCACGACACCACGGAACCGCCTTGGGTCCTGGATGGCCACCACCCAGGCAGACATCCGGTCCATCCCCACATCTCTAAAATAACCATTTATCTGCTGCAGCTAGGTGAAGCATGGGCATCCCCTTGGCCTTCTCCAGCCACTGGGCTCCTCAACACTCAGGCACCTAGGCGCTGGATTGTGCACAGAGAAATGGGCCACATGGCCAAAATGTCTAAGCTGACACTCACTCACATGCAAGTGACACCCTTCATCTTAGTCTCCCGAAGTAAATGCTTGTTTGACACTGATGAGCCATAGTCATTTGTGGATTGTGACAAGGTGGGATGGAGACAAACTCCAAGGCTGCCTGAGAAGCAAGACTGCGTTTCTTCTTCTGTTTGCGCCTGTGTCTGGTTTTCGCTGGAGTTAGAATGGCTCCAGGCTCAGGTTAAACTGGGTTGCAGATGAACTTGGCAGAACTTGGACTGCTGGAGACAGGCACTGTTTGAGTTGAGCTGGTGCAAGAGCACTCATGTAGTGCACGATCCCTGAGAAAGACATTGTTCTACGAGTGCTGGCAATGTCAGGACAGCTGCCACCAACGTGTTGCTGTTAACTGAGTAAGTGCATCCACAATATCAGCTTGGTGCACCGCATCCACGCACTGGCCAAGTTCCTCCAACAGGTCATGGATGTACTGGAGCATGTCTAGAATATAATTACTGTTCAACAAGTTGTTCTCATTTGCAACAGGAGTCCGAGTGACCGCCTCTATGGTGGAGCACCAGTGAACCTGGATTAATCTCAGCTCTGGATTAACAGTGTCCAGGTATCTGTAAAATATTTCTTTCTTTGGTCCAACAAATCATCGACACAAATGCAGATTAAACAGGTGCTCCACTTTAGACAAAATCTCAGTCTTGCCTGCGGGGTCATCTTTGGATCATTTTATTCTGTTAGGAGTGAGTGCAGGAACAGAACCCAGGCACAGGATATGGCACATGAGTACACAGATAAAAGATTATTTATTTTCAGTGTGCAGTGCTGAAAGTGCAGGACGAGGCAGTGATTGTGGACAGACAAGGCAGAGAGACCTGATGACAACAGATGTGATGTTAAGACAACAGTGGACAAGGTTGACGAGACTGGACCGGGAATGCTGAAACTAGACAGACAGGCAAGGCAGGGTTTGAATATGAACAAGAAACACCACGGCAGGAAACAATGGCTTCAGATGGCTGGACCACGATAAACAAGGACAACAAACTGATAAAGACTGATAGAGAACAGAAACAGATATAACTATGCTGATGAGGACAGAATACACGAAAGGTACGTGATTATTGAGTGACAAGAGCTGCGGACACAAACAGAAACAAAGACAAAGTGATGTGTAACACCCACAGACACAGTGCTCAGAACAAAAAGGGAACTCCAGTGAGTGCAACCAGAAAAAGACATGAGAAGCAATCATCAACACACACCCAAATCCTGGCAAAAACCGACAGAGAGACACAGACCAGGAATAAGTCCTGACAGTTTTGTCTGCTGCCATGTGCTGTGAACTTTAGCATAAATAGCCACTAGAAAGATAGCACAGACTCCTCTTTCGGCTACCACGGTCAAAAGGATTGATGATATAGGAGAGGATACTGAAGATCAATGGTTGGAAAGGCATAACAGCCATCTGATTTACAGCCAACAAGATGAAGGCTCCAAAAACTTATTGGTATTCAGTCTGTAGGTGTGGGTGTGTATTCTGAAAAAACTGACCAGATGTGGAAAGGAAACAGATACCTGTATGGTTCACAGACATGAGCTGCTTGCAGTCTGTCACACTTATCAAAAGAGCTGAAAGTGTCACAGCAGTCATAAATGTTATTGTGATCCTCGGTGAATGAATCAGGGTTCTGAGGATGGTCGGTGATGTGTGTGTGTATGTATATACATATATATATATATATGTATATGTATATATACATATACATATATATCTCGCCAATGACTGCTGGGATAGGCTCCAGCACCTCCCGTGACCCTTAATTGGAGTAAGCGGGTATAGAAGATGGATGGATATGCATATATATATACATATATATATATATATTTTTTTATTCCTGATCAAGTTTTAATATTGAGTATCTGCCTATACTGAGTCCCTATACGATACTTATATTTTCCTTGATATAACATTTGCACAAAGCAGATTGCAAGTACATTAAAGTCAATCCATTGTATGTACTTGTCACTTTAACAGCTCTGCCATGCATTAAGAAAAAAACACCTTCAATCCAAGCTGCTTCTTAATGTTTGTATTTATTTATTTATTTTATTTTTATATATCTCAATTCCACTTAGTGCAGCATTGTAGTAGTAAAACAAGGACACTCAGAGTAATAGTGACTGAACAACGTTTTAGTTGTTAAAAATACATTCATTCTCATTCTTCTTTTTATCATTATTATTATTATTATTATTTTTGTTGTACGTGTAAAATGTATTCAAAATGTATTCAAAATGTATTCAAAAGTGGACCTTCAAGCCTAGTCCACATTGCTCTGGTTTCATCAGGAGCTCCGGCTCTAAATGAATCCGGCACGTGGCCGTGTCTGAAAATATCTGCGTCCACATTAAAGCCGTGTTCATTTCTTCTTCAGCTTTTGGAGCGCGCTGTATTGCAGAGCAAACTGAAAGAGTGTCACGTTTTGCCATCGTGTGGCAGGAGTCTGAGATTGTTATCAGTAAGATATGCAACAAGCTGCTGTGAAACCACTTTTTATGGGATCCTGTGGGGATTCAAATTCCAGACAGACAAGCAGCCACTGGCCAACCAACCAGACATAGTGGTGGTTGACAAGGAACAGAAGACTGTCAGCAATCCCAGCTGACAGCAACATCAGAAAGAAGGAGCACGAGAAAATAGAGAAGTACCAGGGGCTGAAGGAACAACTGGAGCAGATGTGGAAGGTAAAGTCCAAAGTGGTCCCAGTGGTCATAGGAGCATTAGGAGGCACAACATCAGAGGTCTCTGTCCAGAAGAGTGCAGTCCTAGGAACAGCTACGATACTGCACAAACCTGCAATTACCGTTGTGTCACACATGGCTCAGATGTTTTTGAGTTGACTCAACTTAAAAACATTAGTGACGGGTTTTTAAGTTGAGTCAACTCAAACAGTCTGTGCAGCCGGTTGGCTTGAGTTTTTAGGTTTTCTCAACTTTTGTTTTTCTTGTTCTTTCTTTTGTTTGTTTTTTGTTTTTACAGTGTGTTAAAAACCCAAGGTTTAAACCTTTGGCTTTTTTCACACCGGATGTTTTGCAGGTGTGTGGCAGCTGTGGAGCACATTGATTTTCATTTCTGCAGCCATGTTAACAGGTCACACCACTAGCATGAGAGGTGCGTCCCAGAAATGCCCTAGACACTACCAGTGTAAATACATGTACACGTGTGAGTTGCAGTAGTTCAGCAGCTCAGCCACCACGCGCACACAACATATCTGGTGTGAAACAGGCATCACTCTATGTATAGCACTTTAAGATGACTTCTGTTGTGATTTAACAATATATGAATAAAATTGAAATGAACTCAACGGAGGAACCCCTGTTTTGGTAAAATTGCATCTTCCCACTGGAATCACAATGCATCTATAACACTCAGCAAACTTTTCTCTTCACAAAAGAACATCTTTTGGTGTAGAACAGAAATGCTTTGATTCAACTGGGCAGCACAGTAGCATAGTGGTTGGCACTCTTGCCTCACAGAAACAAGGTCCAGGGTTTGATTCCAGCACTGCCCAGTTCCTTTCTGTGTGGAGTCTGCATGTTCTCCCCGTGTCTGCGTGGGTTTTCTCTGGCCACTCTGGTTTCATCCCACCATCAAGAAAAAACATGGTCATTAGGTTTCACGTTCCTTTCACTGCTCCAGACGCTCTTGACCTGGGGTTGGCCCCGGGTCCCGGACTGTGGCTGCCCACTGCACCTAGTGGTTGCATTGTGTGTCTAACTACAGCTTAGAATGGGTTAAATGCAGAGCACAAATTTCATTCAATATATGTACAAATGACAAATTAATGCTCTTCTCCTTCTATATTTTATAAATAAATAATTTACAATATGATGACACACATTTGTAGTTTGTGATCATTCATCTCCAGAAGTACTAAGTAGTGGTCTTCATAAGTCCATGGTTCCTTTTAACAGAGACCCATGCCAGTTTCGAAGTCAGGTTGAGTCAAAGTTTCATGCCTAATCAGGTGGTGATACTTATGATATGAAAATGTCTAGGAGCACTGCAATGATTGAATCCAGATGAAACCATTTCCAAACTGTGGAGAAACTGGTAGTGTTGCCACAGAACAATTCCAAAGTGTTACTGATATGGTCATTCTTGGTGTTAGCCCCACATTACGGACACTTAATTTGATGCCTAACAAAGGCCACAGAGAAAGAGAGATAGAGAGAGAAAAGAGGAGAGAGAAAGTGGCTGCCTGACCAGACAATATAATATTCCGACAGTCTAGAGAGCAAAAACACGTAACGAGAAAAAAAAGAATGACAGAAATGAGATATAAGTGCCAGAATGCGATCAACAAAACAGATGCCAAATGAGACTCAAGTCAGTGGGTTGGACTGGCATCATCTCTTACAATGCTGCCATAACGACTGGCACATTATCCTGCCAGGGCCTGGCATAATATCTGCATTACAACGCTTTGACAGAACAGGTGACAAATTACACACTTGGAGGTGACAAATGATGAAAAGTGTGGTCAGAGGCATTTTTAAATGTGATTCAACACTACAGCTACACTAAATCACTGACAGAACAATATATTATTTTTCTTAAAACAATATATTCCATAATGATGGCTTTTCCAAATGTCTTGATTAAGATCAGGTGGTCAACACTGTTCATGTGTATTTTAGAGTGATTTTTTTTTTCTGGGAACCTACAGTGTTATCAAAATTATTTCCAGTTTTCTTAATACAAATATCCCAACATGTCTCACAGATGTGATGAACAGTAGAGTCGCAACAACTAATTAATACATTCTATTATGTTACAGTGAAAACAGCACACACTCCCTTCAATAGCCACAACTTGTGCTGTGTCCTGTTTTTTTAAATCAATTCTTTCTCTGTAAAAACAGCTACACTGAAAATGACATTATGAAAAGATTTTCTCTTTATTCAAAAACAGGAACTGTGTCTGTGTCACAATATCAGGAGACATTCTTGCAACAATGAACAACAAACAAAATATACTGACTAAAAAAATACTTTTTAACAACTTTTCTGTTCATATGGAGAAATAGTGAGAACATTTAATTCAATTAGATTTTATTTCAAATATAAATGTCATATATAAAGGGGCTATCACACCTGCGGTTTTTCGCTCCACGGCTGATATGCGACCTGAATTTCCGTGGCTGTTTCGCGGTTCGTGTGAAACACGGCAGGTGGATGTCCAAATGCATGGAGTGTGAAACTGGTGCACTATTGACGCGCACGTATGTTGCAGCAAAATGTCCCACATTGACAGAAAAAACGCAAATACACAGCAGACGTGGCGCACGCCAAAAGCACGACATTAATGCTGTAAAAAAATGATTAAAAATGGCTAATGTGCGAACTGCGGCTGCCGTGCTTTTGTCATGCAGCAGTAGTGAGGAATATATGCCGCATAGTGACGACAAGAAGTGCGTCTGGTGCGTAAATCCGTTGTTCTGGAGCCGAGCTGTCAGTTCCACACATCAACTCAGCAAACATCATCTCTGGCACCAGAACACTTGATCAAAAAAGGTGCTGAGACTCCTGACACAGTAAAAGTCAGTGACTGGGTTTAAAGAATTGAGCCACAGAGGTG